>RJWH01000873.1:0-113714 GCA_004363575.1 Solenodon paradoxus | reverse complement strand
GCGGAAACCAGAAGCCCAAGTCGCGCGTCGGGCTCCCCGGCCCCGCGCTCGCGGCGGAGAGGAGGGCGCGGGCCGCCGCGGGATCGGGTCCCCGCCCACCGCCGTGCGATGCACTCCCTGCCCCGCAGCCACCGCTCCGGAGCTCCCTCCTCTCCGCGGCTTCCACCTCCCGCCCGGCCGCGCGGTCCCCAGAGGCGCCGCCCTGGTAAGGGCGGGATTCTCGGCAGAGACTCCAGCTCCCAGGCGCAGCGTGCGGGGCCTCCCGGCGGCAAGAAAACTGGGCTGGGGCGGAGGACGCAGGGCGCGGGAATTTCCCGGGAGACGCGTCCCCGTCGGCTCACCGCTCCGGACGGTGCTGCCCTGCACCCGCCCTCTCCTGAATTTGGCGCTGGCAGGACGGCCCGGTTGCCCGCGGTGCCCCGGCCCGCGCTGGAGCTCCCCGTTCGCAGCCGGTCAGTCCCTGACCCGGCTGGCAGATCCGCGGGAAGTGGGGAGCTCTCCCGTTCTCCTGGCACCAACTCCTCTGCTTGGAGTGAGCCGGAGCGCATCCCGAGACTGGCGGGGGCTGCGCGGCCCGAATCGCCGGGAGACACAGGGGGGCTCCGCCCCTCCCCCAACCCGGGGACGCCCGCACCCACCGACGAGGCTCGCGACCGCGCCGGGCTCGGCTCGTACCTGGGCTCCAGACTCCCCCACAGAGCGCTCCGCAGCCGGGCGACCGGGTGCAGCGGTGCCGGCTCGGCTCCCGCCTCGGGATCCGGACTTGCACTAGCCGAGGCGCTGGAGAGGTCGCCCCTCTTTATTCGGCGTCGCAGCGCGCCCCCCTGGAGCGTCGTGGTCTCCGTCTTCCCGCTGGATTTGGCGCCCCGCCCCCGTAGCTCTAGCCGGAGCCCCAGACCCTGCCCAGCGCGCCCCTCCCTGCCCCGCCCCCGACTCCGCCCCGGGGTCCCCTGCCAGCCTCCGCGCGGCGGCAAAGGGTGGGCTCCCGGCTTTCGAGTGTGGTGAGCCGGAGGCGCTGGGTACCCCGAGCACTGCTCGCATTGGCAAGCGTCTCCAGTTTCCGGAGTGGTTCCCTCGAGTGGGGTTTCTGCGCCCTCGTACCCCGGGTGTGAACCGAACCACAGTAGCCAGGTTTCAATGATGTGATCTCGAGGGACCAGTAAAGGCCCTCTGCGCTTTGCGGTGGCGCCTCACCAGGGTGGCTCCTGCAGGAACCCAGAGCCTGTCTTCCGCAGGAGCTAATGCCAACGTCCACTCCCGATACAAGGTGACTCCTTCGGGAAGACCCGGGGTGCGTTCCATCGCGCCTGAGCGCAGGTGTTGGGGAGACTTACATAGGAGGGAGGCATCTAAGTGTGCACTGAGGATGGTGGTGGTGGAGGAAACCCCCGGGAGGAAGCTGGGTTTAGGGGTAGCTTGCCCAGCTCAAAGCTCCGATCTTGACGTCCTTACTAAAAACACTTCATGGCCACCACTCCCGGACTCCGTGGCCATTCGAAGACCATTCCAGTTGGCCTGTTTGTTGGAAAACAGTGGAGCCCCCCTCTTACTTCCAACAAGCTCCAACTTTATGCGATTTTCAATTCCCCCCTTTCTTGGTTTCCTTGTACGTTGAGGGAGGGGATTAAATTTTCAGAATCTGCTAATCTGACTGGAGGACAGTCTGGTTGGGCAGAATTGGAACTAGAAGTTGCAGCAGGAGACTGAAGGTCTAAAGCATCTTCCCATGTTAAATCCCTGCTGGGAATATAAAGTCCGCTTTGTCGGATCTTCCCATTTTAAAAAAAGAGAATTTGGATTTTTAGAACGTTATAAACACTCTGTTGGGTTAGTTAAAACAAAATAAAAACCTTGTGCTGACCAGGAACATAACTCACATGTCCCAGATTGATACACTGGGCTGCCAACTTAAAATTCCTGACTAGATGATCAAGAAACCCTGTGTATGGTGACATTACGTGATTTTGACTTTTCCACCTTATGTGGATCTAATCCCACTCTCCTTCTTTCTTAAAATATTTTTTACTTTATTTAAATAGGTATTTCCAGCTTTGTGATATTATTGACATATAACATTGTGGAACATGATTTCATACACATATTTATTGTGAAATGATTATCAAAATAAGGATAGTTAACTTTATTAACCTCTTTAGTCATTAATGGTCTGTTCACATTTTCTGTTTCTTCATAATTCAGTCTTGGTAGGTTGCATGTTTCTAGGAATTTATTTGTTTCTTCTAGAGTATCTAATTTATTGACATTTAACTGTTCATAGTAGCCACTTATGATTCTTTGTATTTCTGTGGTGCCATATGTCTCCTTTTTCCTTTATAATTTTGTATTTTGAATCCTCATTTTTTCTTTTTTAGCATAGTTAAAAGATAATATGTTTACCTTTTCAAAAAATAAACTTATTTAATTGACTTTTTTTCTGTTGTCTTTCTGGTCTCTAATTTATCTCTGCTCAAATCTTTATTATTAGTTTTCTTCTTCTAACTTTGGACTTTGTTCTTCTTTACCTAATTGCTTGAGGCATAAAGTTAGGTTGTTTATTTTAGATTTTTTTATAATGTAGAAATTGTCACTATACATTTTCCTCCTAGAACTGCTTTTGATATATCCCATATGTTTTAGTATGTTGTGTTTTCATTTTTGTTTGTTTCAAGATACTTTCTAATTACCTTTTTGATTTCTTCTTTGACCTATTTGGTTGTTCAGGAGCGTGTTGCTTACTTTACACATATTTGTGGATTTTTTAGATTTTCTTCTGTAATTTATTTCAAATTCATACCCTTGTGATATAAAAATATACTGGATATTATTTCAGTCTTCTTAAATTTGTTAAGTCTTGCCTTGTGGTTCAATATTTGCTCCATCCCTGAAAATAGCCCATGTGTTTTTTATTTACTTGTTTAGAAAACGGCCTTTATTCTATTAGTTGGAAAAAATTAACTTGAGCAGAAAAAAAGTTGAGTCAGCTGGAGAGAAGACAGAAACAGAGTATCGCCCATGAGAAATGATGGCTCAGCTGGCTCCACTGTATTATCACACACACACACGCGCGCACACACACACACGAACACATGTACACACAGACATGAATGCACACAGAGACACACATGCACACACAAGACACACATAGTACACACAAACGTACACACGCACACACTCGCACACACGTGCGCACACATACATGAGTTGCAGCATCTACTCCAATACAACTGCTCACCCTACTCTGTGAGCAGAAATAGAACTTAACAGAAATACGTGGCTTAGTTTCCTCATCAAAACTCTTACCCCTTTCTTGTCCTTTGTGCTTTCGAATAACTCATATGTATTCCTAGAAAATCAACATTTGAATTTAACATTAATTCTAAATTCACTTTCCCCCATAAAATAATGTTTGATTTCCCCACGTGATACGTGCTCTGAGGTTTTCTACATTCAAGCAGGGAGCAAGCAGGTCATCTGGAGAGTGTAGGCGGGTCTGTGAAACTGAGGCTGCAAGAGGACCATTGGCCAAGAGAAAACTTCTGGAAGCTTAACAAAACGAATCCAGCTGTCTTTTTATCTTTTCTTTTGTTTAAATTGATAGTATCTTTGTTTTAATTTAGAGTAACAGGGTTCATGGGTTTGGAAACGTGCTTGAAAATATTTTAGCGCCTTCTTGCAGTGTTGAAATTCAGCCTGCAGAAGTAACCATGAACCTCTAAAGGAGCAGCTGAGCAGACCCCAGGACAGTCATTGGCAGGGATAAGACATTTCAGAACAGCGACAAGTTGAATTTCTTGTAACATGCCCTTTGTCCATGTGTGAAAGAGTCCCTTCTCTTGAGATTCTTCAAGAGCTTCACTGGGTCTCTGAGGAATGGGGAGATCACCATCCCCACAGGCAGAGCTAGATTTCCACAAGGTGCTTGACTGCAATTCAGGATCACTTCCTGTAGTTTACTACATTATCCTATTACACAGCATAATGGGACAATATCAAAAGCAAATACGTAATGGCAACTCATATCAAACATACCTGTACAAGGAGTTAGAAAACATGATGCCTCATTTACAATTTTTGTCATTAACTATTATCATCTAATGCTTCAGTGTATCATTATAAAAATGGAACAGCATATAAATTTAAATAATGTGCCTGGGTGTAATATTTGGGTTGATCGTGTTTGGAGTCCTTTGAGTTTTCTGTACCTGGTTATCCTTTTGTCTTCCAAGAGATGAGCCTGACTGGAGAGGCTTTTGGGATCAGTGGGACTGCAAGCAGGAGTGTCTCCTACTGGGTCAGTGGGCTGGCAGGTCTGCTGACTGATTGTGGCTGTGACATGGTTGGAACAGAGTATTCGGCTCCTTATGGTCTTTGGGGATGCAGTTAGGAATTTTTCCTGTCTGGTCCCTGTACCAGTAGATCTGCTCAGGGCCAATGACTGGGAGGGAATGGAGCCCAGTTACAGGGATCTTCAGAATCTAGTCTGATTGAGTTTGTTGGGTTTAGCTGCAAGGGCTTCTGCAGTGTGATCCAGAGGGGCTGGAGCTGGTTCATGAGCCACTTGAGAGTTTCCAGCAGGGACTGAGGTCTATACGTCTATTACCCCAGGCGTAGTTGTGTAGATGATACAGATGACGCTCTTCCCATTCTCTTAGGTTTGGTGCTGAGGATAGACCCAAATCCAGCTGGACTGAAACTGAGTTCTCGGGAGATGGAGCTGTTCCGTATCTGTAGCTGGCACAAGAGTCAGAGTCAGCTGCCAGGTGTGGACCGTCTTCTCCAAGCTACTCTTCTCAGTCTTGGACCACACCAGCGCCTCGTGGCTCCCTACCTGGATGCCAAAGCACCCATAGAGACATTTTTGTCCCTGGACTCATGCTCTGTTGCTGTTTTTGAGGACGGGATTGCACAAATGGTGTCGTATTTGGTCATCTTGCTCTCTTCTTTCCCTTGACTTCTCCCCACACACCATCAAAGACAGGAGATGCTGCCTTCTGCTCTCCTCACAGGGAAGGCCTGAACTGTAGCTGGTGCTGTGGATGGTCAGGACGACCCCAGTAATGGAGTCAAAAGAGTTCTGTTATTTGAGGAGGGTAATGGGCCAGTTACATGCCCTGACTCACTCTGAAGGTTCCTTTTAAAGGTTTGGTACATGAATGTTTGTAGCAACTTGGAAGCAACCAAGATGTGCTTCAGTAGGTGGATATGTACATAAATTAAGGTACATCCAGGCAATGGAACATTATTTAACACTAAAAGAAATGAGCTACCAAGCCATGCTAAGACAGAGAATAACCTTAAATGCCTATTGCTAAGCAAAGTAAGTCAATCTGAAAAGGCTTCATGTTGTATGATTTCATCTATATGAGAAAAGCAAAGCTATGGAGACAATAAAAGTACAGTAGTTGCCAGGGGTTGGAAGAAGGGAGAGATGATAAGAAGAGCACAGAGGATTTTCAGAGCAGTGAAACTACTCTGTATGAAACCAAAATGGTGGACACATATCAGCATACATTTGTCCAAACTCAAAAAGTAAACAATACCAAGAGGAACCCTAATGTAAACTCTGAATTTTGGTAATAATGATGTGTCAATATAGGTTAATTAACTTTAGCAAATATACCTTCTGGTAGGAGATGTTAATAATAATGGAGAAGGCTGAGCATGTGTGGGGCAGGGGATAAATGACAAATCTTTGTACCATTTTACTGCGAACCTTGAACTACTTTCAAAATAAAATCTATTAAAAACGAGTACTGATTTCCTGGAGCTTGGTTTGTCAATACCTGCAAAAAATCTTGAAAATTTTACATCGTTTAATGTGGAAATTATATTTTTATGAGTTTATCCTATGGAAATAATGAATGAAACAACTAAAGATTTCACTACAAAGATGTTGATAAAGGCATTGTTTAGTATAACAAGAAATTTGAAACAAATTTCCAACATTTCATTAAAATGTGATTAAATAAGTCTTTATAAAATACCAAGTAACCATTAAATTTTTTAGATTCAATAATACATTTACATGATTCAAATAAAAACAAACAAACATTTTTTTAAAGGGAAGGTGCAGGCAGGAATGAAGATCAGTAGGCAGGCAAGGAGGAAGGAAGAGGAGGAGGGAAGCTTCTTTATTTTATTTTTATTTAGTTGTTCACACTGGCAGTTTCTCCCCGACCCAGGATTTGCACCCAGGGGTAAGTGGTTTGCTCCTTCGGAGGTGACTACCTAACCACTGTTCCTCAGGGCACACCAACATACACAAAATTAAACATTGAGAAGTATCATTATCATTCTTGTCCCCAACTATTTTACTCTTGTCTCCTTTTATTTACTTGTGTTTTTTTTCTATATTCCAGTTTATTTTTCTTTTTGGTAAATATGTTTCCATTTATTTCCCTTTGATCAGTTTCCATATTCAATCAGAGAGTGCTTCTTCATTCTTTCTTTTACAATTGTAGTCTGTTGTGCAGTTACACCTCAGTTTTTTAAAGTTCTCCATTGCAAGATATATTAGTTTAATCCTTTCCAAATATTTTATTAAATTACTGAATTGGATTTTCCAATTTTTAGCTCTTCTAGTGCTGCAATATAAAATCAATAGTACTTCCAGGAGTGAGTTCATAAATGACATCTTTTTGTGCATGTACACATATGTTGGGTGATAAGTTCTTAGATGTGGTATTTGCTGAGTCAAGGCATAAAGATATTTGTAGTTTGGGTGGGCACTGCTGTCACATCGGACTCTTTAGGCCTCCCACCCCTTTCATTTTGCCAGTTAGCATTTTTTGGGAAGGGGTGATTTGGATATGGTGCTGGAGACTGCACCCGAATCAATAGTCAAATGTCTCTTGACACCGAAGAAGAGACCAAATACTCACAAGCATGATTTGTCAGTAACGTCATTTTATCAGTTCTGGACGCAGGCTGTTCGCTTATTCAAAGTATGGTAGGGAGGGACACTGTTCCCAAGAAAATGATCTTGAGTTATTTTTCTGTATGTCTCTCAAGGAGTAATTAATAACCAAGTTAACAATGCACTCTTTTTATTAACTACAGATGTATTGCATTGCTTTGAAAGCGAATGCAATGAAGGGCTATGAATTATAGCGGGGAAAGGTAGAGCACAATGAATGTTTTGAGGTACATTGCCACTGGCTTCCATTTTCATTCAACCCACTGCTTTTCATAGGCTCTGGAAGGAGCTGTTCTAGTTGAATCACCTGATCAAGGCAGATATTTTTCCCTCTCTGGTTTCCATCTGTCTCCAGGGTGATGCCAGGAACACAGTAGTTTGGAGTGAGATGGCCTCTGGACTCTGTTCCCACCAGCACGCTCTCTGTCTGTGCAGGAAACACGAGAACAGGGACACTCACATGAATGCTAGGTTTTTGGTCAGAGAACTGTGATTGCTTCTTAAAATAGTTTCAAAATGCTTTCAGAACCATCAGAAGGTGGCAGTGGAAGGAAGAGGGTAGATGGAATGAGCAATGTTCTCACAAAAGTTGGTCATCAATGAACTCAAAGCTGGGTTCAATAACAGAGTTCAATTAACAAAATCTCCTTGGTAGTAACAACATTGTTTTCTGGAGGGACAGGTGAATGAGAAGACTGCGCCGTAACTAATAAAGACTGAAGGCTTTCAATTAGCAGCAAGATTGGCTGGGTCTGGAAAGGGTTGACTTTTATAAGGAGGTATGTGGCTACTGACTTGTGCTGATCCTCAGCTTCCTTGGTGCTTCTTTTTCCAGGTGAAGCCCCTAAATACAGGCGTTCACATGAGGTCTCTCCCTTAGCTCAGGTAAGAACACAAAACTCCTCTCTCAGGTATGTCATTGGAGATAGCTTTTGAGTGCATACATGAGGGAGACATTCATATACCGTAGAGATAGAGGAAGTCAAAAGTTACATTCTTCCTCGGCTCCTTCTTCACGATCTAGTCTCTGGGATGTGTACTCTGTTGCTTGGACTTGCTTCCACAGTCACATGCAAACCAGGCTGGCTTTGGGGATGGCTGGACTCACTCTAGATGGGTGAGAGGTGGCAAGAAATCCGTTTTTTGCATGGGTGACATAGGACTTTGAGTTCTTTTACTTAAATATTAGTGTAACCTTGTGTAACCTTGGTTTGTGACCCAGGGTGAAGTCAATTGTCTTCGTTTGGGTTCTTCTAAAAGAAGATCCTGAGACAAAGATTTGAATGCCCTGAGTTTGCTAGGGAGATGATCCTGAGAAACAATGTTAGGAGAGTAGAAAACTGAGACATGGAAGGAAGGCAGCCAAGCAAGAGTGGGAAACGATGTCTCTGTGGCCAGAGGAACTTCATTCCACTGGAGAGCTCTGGACCAATGTGGAACAAGCACTGACTTCTTCCAGCAGAGGGGTGAGGGAGGGCGATTTCATCCCTTGAGAAGTGTTCCAGAGGAGAATTTCCAGTCCATTCAGGATGCCCGCCCATGGCAGAGCAGACTTTTGTAGTGAGGAAAAGACCCTAGGCACAGAGGTGTTAATGCTGTCAGTTGGAAGATCCACATTGAAGTTGTGTGTGTGTGCGTGTGTGTGCTTGTATGTGTGTGTCTGTGCACGCACGCGTGGGTATTACTTTGCATGGCTATTTGTAATTCTTGGCTGGCTTCGTTCTTTACGTCTTTCATCTTCCAGCAGGTTCTTCTGAACACATCCTTCTTATGGTGATGGCAGAGGTGCAAGACCAAGCAAGTCCCGATGTACAAAACCATCCCAAGTCTCTCCTTGCAGCAATCTGCTAACATCAACTCGACTCAAGGAAGTCACGTGGTTGAGTCCAGTCTCAGGTTGGAGAGGGTCCCCTCAACTCTGGGAGGTGCTGCAAGTTCCATGGCGCTGGCACAGATGCAGGGAGGCGTGAATCCCTGGGGCCAAGCGAGTTAATCCATGACAATTAGAGCCTGTGTTTTGGACCCCAGAGCTGCCTCCCTCTTCAGTGCCTTCAGCTGCTGTTCTGATTCTGTGAGCTGCTTCATTGCCTCAATGATTTCCCTTTTAGGCTTAGTTTCTCCAGACCTGCATTTTGTTGCTGTCTGTTAAGGGGCCTTAGCAGATCTAGGTATTTTCATGCAGTAGAGAATAGGTGTAGAGAGATTAAATCCCAAAGGTCACCAGCTAGTGGGTAGGGCAGAGCTAGGATTCAAATCAGGCTCCTAATGTTCTTCCATCCCACTCACTTGGGAATTGTCACTTCCCTAGTGCAAGGAAGAGTCTATCACATAGACTCTTGCTAGTGAATTCTGCTTGCCTTCTGGGGGTGTGGAATTGAAGCAAGAACTGGACAACACACAGGTGAAGAGCAGACAAGATCTCCAGGACCCATGCTTTACCCCGGGGTCTCTGAGCATTCTGGTCCACGTGGCACCATATTGGACTGACCAGAATGGCAATTCTCAGTTGGAGTGTGTGTCAAGACTTTTCTCCACATACACCGTATGTGTGGTGAAGGAAAGGTGCAGACAGGAATGAAGGTGGGTAGGCAGGCAGGAATAAAGAGGAGGAAGAAGCGTTTATTTATTTGGTTGTTCATCTTGGTTATTTCCCCCAGTCCAGGAATGGATCCTTGGGATGTATGTGGTTTGTGCCTGCAAGAGGTGGCGGACCTAACTGCTGTTCCACCAGGGTGCCCCGAGCTGGCAGACTCTTATTCCACATGTCAGTAAGTTGTTCCTGACTTCTTCAAATACTCATTCCTCACCAGGCTTCCCACAAAAAGAAACACAAAAACTGAAAATATCCCTGACTGAAATCATGGACTTGAATAAGTGGACCCTGGTGAACTCCGCTGCAAAAAAAGCAGAGCTTTTTTTCTGTCTTCCCAGCAGAACAGTATTTTGTTTTCTTACTTGTACAGTCATCCCCCTTACCTGAGGTTTCTGAAGATATTAGTATAAGATATTTTGAGATAAAGACCACATTCACCTAACTTCCATTACAGTATATTATGATTGTTCTATTTTATTGTTATTGCTGTTAATATCTTGCTGGGCCTAATTTGTAAATTAGCCTTTATTACAGGTGTTTAGGTACAGGGAAAAAAACCCAGTATGTATAGGGTTTCATACTATCTGTGGTTTCAGGTATCCACTGGAACCTTGAAACATTATCTCCTAGATAAGGGGCAGGGTGGGGGGGACACTGGTCTTATAATTTGTATCAGCCAAGATTATATGAATACATTTCTTTCTACTTTTTAACTGAAAAAAATCAGTTTTGGACTTTTCTCCTACGTTTAATTACGTTTGGACACCATGTGAACCTCTACTAGTGGAAAATGTCACTTGAAATTCGGGAAGAAAAAGTGAAAACCAGTGACAATATCTGTAGGCTTTTCCAAGTACCAGATTCGTGTAACACATCAAAGGAAGGCTTTGAAAGGCACTCCCTGGAGTGTAGCTGAGCAGGGACCGAAGATGGGGAAGGTGAGCGCTTCCAGGGCACAGCTGCCAGGTTGCCAGAAACCGTATGTAGTGGTTCGAATCGTGTTCGTGTGTCTCCTTAAACAGAGGATGCTAACGTGTAAGTCCTGAAATGCTTTCACAGGGATGAGAGCCAGGAGGCGCTGGGTGACTTGCAGCCTCAGGAGTCCCCCTCTCCCAACTGCTGGCACATCTTTGGCATTTGTAGCCCTAAGAGCTGGGACTTAATGAAGCCAAAATCACTGCCTTCATCGCAAACATTCTCAGTAGAAGAGGTAAAAGATGACCCTAACCAAAGGCATGAACATTTGCACTCTTATCCTTGACTTTGAGGGAGTGGCAGGTGAGAATTGGTGGATGTTGTTTTTAGTTGGAATTATACACCTGCTTGGAACTCTTCTTAGGATAAGTGCACCCTCTTTGTCACACAGTGCTGACCCTGACTCATGAGGGACCCATTCTGAAAAATGGCCCCTTTATGTGGAATAGGGTACAGGGAGCCACAGACTTCCTCAAGGTAAACCTGGGGTCGGGACAGAAGGAGGCCCTCATGCAGACAGGCAGTTGTTTTATTGATTGAAGTGACTTTGACTTACAACACAACACAAGCTTTAGATGTGCAGGTTTCATTCTTCTTCAAATACACGGTTACGCACCACATCCACTACCACATTTTTCTAACAGTTTTCCGCCACGGCCCATAGGACCTCCGCTGTCTCGCACCCCATCCCCTTTGGCAATCTCAGCTCTGTTGTCAGAGTCTGAGGTTAGTTTTTTGTTTTATCTGTTCATTTGATTTGTTTCTTTATATTCAACATATGAGTGACATCATTCAGAGTTGTCTTTCGCCTCCTGACTTATTTCACTGGGCATCATTCCCTCTCTGAATCCATGCTGACAAAATGACAAGATTTTAGCTCTTTTATAGCAGAGTGCTATTCCATTGTATTTATTATACCACATCTTTGTTTATCCAGTCATCTGTTGGTAAGCACCTAGTTTTTTCCATTTTTGGCTATTGTAAATAGTACTATAATGAACATAGGGGTGATATGTCTTTTTGAATTGTCTTGATATATTTTTATGTGCTTTGAATAGATACCTAGAAGTGGAATGGCTGAATCATAAGGTAGTTCCATTTTTAACCTTTTGAGGAATCTTCATATAGTTTTCAAAAGTAGATGCACCAGTTTATATTTCTACTGACAGTGTACGAGGGTTCCCTTTCCTCCACACCCTTACCAATACTTGTTGGCATTAGTCTTTTTTACTCTCTCGGGTGTGAGATCTGATCTCACATGGCTTTGATTTGCATTTTCCTAATTGCTAGTCATGATGAGCATTTTTTCATGTGCTTGCTGGTCATCTGTATCAAACATGCAGTTTTTCTTTGCTGAGACCCAGCCTCCCACCCAAGAGATACCCCCCAGCTAGACGTGACATTGGAGTGAAAAGAAAGGAGGAGGAAACCAGAGACAGCTGAGATGTGATATTATAAGTGCTCATGTTTATACTTTCCTTGAAAGGTAAGAAATGAAGGAGTGAGCCCACCCCTGAATTGTCTGTGTCTGAAGGCCCAGTGGTGCCATGCTCTTACTTCTAATTCCATTTCTCAATTAAAAAATAGATATTTCCTTTTTTTGTACTTAAACATACAAACTAACCAACCAAACTGGCTATTATCCTGATGCAGCATCTTTCTAAAAATATTAGAGTAAGAGCATACTAGGGGTTGTAGGAAGACAGTTAAAGGGGCAGAGTAATCAGCGAAGCACATTATAGCTTATCCCTTCACCTTAACTATCGAGATTTCTAACAAGTAAAAGTCTCCTAATCCCAAAAAATAGGAATACTTCTTCATTACACATCTTTGTACTTTTGTTTCCCATTCTTGAGGTTAGAGTCTTGACCCAGGCTACTGAAATCTTGATTAGACTCCAGTCACCTGCCAAATTGACGCTATAAGGCAGTGAGGAGCAGGATGTCAAGGCAGAGATACCGCATTCTAAAATCTAAAAGAAGAAAAAGCCCGCTAGAAGTAACATGGCCATTGTTCAAATTGAAGTTGAATAACACACCCATCTTCAAAACATGTATTCATGGAGTAATTTGGGAATAAATTCAGGTACTAAAATACTCAGTGGGCTGCTGTATTAAATATGGGCTTCCCCAGCAGTTTCTAAGGTGGCTACCAAATCACTGAGAATTTTGTTGGAACTGGATTTGGGCTGCAGACTCTTCCCCACAGCTGAGGGTCTGGCTGCTCCAGGCCGAGGTATACCAGACACGACTGCTCCAGGGTTGGCAGCTCCAGGTCTGGTTGGTCCAAGATAGGTGATTCAGGTCTGGTGGCTCCTTGCTGGAAAACCTCTGGAAGTGCTCACCAGGCATCCATATTGGAGAAATAGGCCCCAGGGAATTCTGTAGGCACTGAGACCTTCTGAGTGACACCGTTGTTATACTATGGCCAGAAGTTTTTCTACCACCTCTTCATTTCATTCTCTGGTTCTGGAACCCGGTCTTAACCTTTTAAGGTTCAGATGGAAAGTTCTTGCATCTTCTGGAAACAGGTATTTTTGTCCCTGAAATCTGTCATTGTGTACACATAGCTGGGTCTGAGAGAACACAGGTTTACTCTTCTATTTCTTGACCATAACTTACCTTCCTTCTTCATTGTGCCCTTCTCTACGGAAGTGGGCAGATGCTCTACTTTGGGACTAATGGATGAATCAGGGCTGTCCTGAATGAGCTGGTTCATGGAGGAAGGAAATGGAGAAAAAGTCTCCATGTAGGGTGTCTCGGCAGATGACATTTGCAAGGATGCATACTTCTCTGCAAATCCGTGAATCTCAGGCATTGGTGAAGGATACCTAGGAGTAAATGCTTCAAGGCAAGGCAGTCCTTGGGGATAAATTGGACCCACACTCAAGTTGTTGTGCTGAGGGATTCCAGGTGGAGGTGGTGGGGGGAATCCAAAAACTACATTGTAAGAAAGACCCAGGCTTAAGTATCAAGGTTGAAGAGCTTAGAGAAATATGAAGCCCTCCAGATGCAAAAGTATCCAAAAAGCCAGGGTGTATGGTATGTGGGGAGAAGTGACTGAGTCACCTCCATAGTCACCGGAGCTAATCAGCATCATTTAAAAAAAAATTAAAATGGCCTTCCTTGGTATTCGTTGTCTTCCCCTTGGCGTGTCCCATCCCATGGATTACCCTTCAGAACCTGCAAAGCCAGAGCTCAAACTACAACTTTCCTGTTATTTAATGCCAAATTATTCAATCTGCATCACTGGATATTGAACTACATGGAGTCTGAAGTCAACTGGTTATATATATATGTACATATATATTTATGTATGTATATATTTATATATTTATTATAGTGGAAGACCTATAGCATTAAATTAACCATCTTCATTATTTTTAAATGGAAAATAAAAAACCTCTGATCATATCAATAGGCACAGAAAAAGCACTCGACGAGATTCAGCACCCATTCATAACAGAAACCCTAGCCAAAATAGGAATAGAAGACTCATGCATCAACACAACAAAACCTATATATTATAAACCCACAGTCAACATCATAATTGATGGCAAAAAATTGAAAGAATTTTCCCTAAGATCTGGAACAAGACAAGGCTGCTCACTCTCATTGCTACTATTTAACATAGTTCTGGAAGTTCTGGCCAGAGAAATAAAGCAGGAAAAGAATATTAAAGGAATCTAAATTAGAGAAGAAATAAAACTTTCACTATTTGCATATGACATGATATTATATCTACACGACCCCAAAGACACCACCAATAAAATTCTAGAAATACTGACTGAATAGAGCAAGTGGCAGGATATAACATCAACACATAAGAATAGGTAACATTCCTATATGCAAAAAAAAAAAAAAAAGAAGTAAATGAAAAAGAAATTAGGAAAGAGAACTCATTCGTAGTAGTACCAAAAAAGATAAAATGCTTAGGATAAAGTTAACAATGGAGGTGAAAGACCTCTACAACAAAAACTATAACATTTAGGGTGGTTATTGATATGTAGCTGTTTCCTGTCATTTTGTAATTTGTCTTCTGTGTGTTGTTCCAGTGTGTTTGTTCTTCTCTTTCTCTTCTTAGCTGGGTTGGGTGTAGTTGTGTTTTTAATTGTTTTTTGTTGTTGTTGTTTGTTTTCTTCATTGCTTTTTCTCTGGAGATGTATTTTGAGGTTACCCTGAAGTTAGCATTAAGAATTCTATGTATTTCCTATTTTTATTTGAAAGTAGATTAGTCTTCCACTCATTCTAACCACTCACATTTTAGTTCTTTTATTCTCCTCCCCACTTTTTATATTTGCTATCTTACTGTTTTTAAGTGGGGTTTCTTTACATTTTACATAGCATCTTTTAGCATTTTTTGTAGATCTGGTTTTGTGATGATAAATCTCTTTAACTTTTATTTATTGGAAAGCTTTTTATCATTCCCTCAATTCTGAATGATAATCTCATAGGGTATAATATCGTGAGTTGAAAATCCTTTTCTTTCAGTCTTTTGACTCTATCATGCCATTTCCTCCTGGCCTCTAGAGTTTCAGTTGAGAAATCTGCTGGAAATCTTATGGGTCTCCTTTGTATATGACTCATTTTTCTCTGGATGCTTTTTAGATTCTTTATCTTGTATTTTTGACATATTGATGACAATGTATCTAGGTGTAAGTCTGCTTCGTTTTTTTGTTTGTTTGTTTGTTTGTTTGTGTTTTATTAGGGACTCCTTGAGCTCCCTGGGTCTGGAAGCTTGCTTCATTATTCAAGTTGGGGAAATTTTCAGCAATTACATCTTTAAATACAGTTTCTGCCTCCTTTCCTCTTTCTTCTCCTTCTGGGACCCCTATAATGTGAATGTTGTTTCTTTTGATGTCATCCCACAGATCTCAGATGCTGTCTTCATTTCTTTGCATTATTTTTTCTTTTTGCTGGTTTACTTGAGTGCATTCCTCTGCTCTATCTTCTGGCTCACTGATTCTTTTGGAGGCTTCATCCATCCTATTCTTGAGTCCCTCTGCTGAATCTTTAGGTCTGTTTTGAGCGGCTTTATTTCTTCTCTCTTTTTTGTTGTTCTCTTTTTCTTCCTCTATTGTTTTCTTGATTTCCATGAGTGTGTTTACTACTGTTACCTTTAATTCATCTTCAGGTAGTTTTCAGACTTCTGCTCTATTCAGATTTTCCCCTGGGTTTTGACTAAAGCCATCATTTCACATATATTTCTCTGTCTTTGCTCTATATGGCATTCTGTTTATGTTTCCATGGATTAGGTTTTCCTGCAGTGATGACCTTGTGTAGGGTATTGACTTGCACCGAGTAAGCCTAGATCTTGGTTTGGGCACTGGGATTTCCTGAGTTTTGTGGCATCACCATTGATTGGATTTGTTGAAGTTATTATATGAGCCTTCTGTTGCTGCCTGGAAGTTCAGTCTATGGGGTTGGAGTTTGTGGGGAGGGGGTTCAGTGTCCCAGCTCCCAACCTTACTGTTGCCCACAATCAGCAGTCAGGCTGCAGTTTCACCCTCTACCCACCAGATGGCGCTAGTGGGTAACATAGGTTGTTTCTCCCTCTGGGAGACTCTTCTTCCTTTCAGCCTGTGGGTGGGATTTCCTGTGGGCAGTTCCTATGGCTCCCGGTCAATATGGTGGGAGGGGTTGGTGGTGGATGATTCCCCTAGTTGTCTTCTGGTTATGGCAGTGCCCAGGGTAATTTTCTTGTCAAGTCTTCCATTCAAACCACCAGGGCACTTGTCCTCATTCCTCCCTTGACCTAGACCGTCTCCCTTGGCTCTGTGTCCCAGTCCCACTAAGTGGACTTTCTGCTACTTCTGCGATTCTTGGGAGTGCCCGTTTCTTCCCACACAATGTTCTCTATATTATAAAAAAATGTTTTAATACAAAAACAAATTCCTAAAATGAAAGTTACATTTCATTATTTAGTGCATATTTAATACTGTTGACATGCACACCATATGTCAGAAAAACTTATGTGCTATTGGAAGAGAAGAGACAAGATATAACTGCTATATTGTTTGGTTATATGTTCCTTGCTTTGGTCAGTTTTCTTCAGGGATACATTTACCTGCTGTAGGGTCTGAGGTGGCAAGATAAGTTTGGAGGCTGAGAGGCTGGCAAATTAGATATCTGGTGGGGTTCATAGACAGTAATCTTATCTCTGTTTCTGGAGTGGGTGAAGTAAGCTCACAGATTTCTCATGCATCCTGAGTTTCGCTTGTTTTGTGCTCAGGGAAGGTCCTTCATGTCTCTCTATGTCTTAGATTCGTCATCAAACTGCATCCAGTCCCACTTGCTGTGAGTATCCATTTTGTGGCACCAGTACTGTCCCTTAGCCAGTCTGGAACTTGGCATCCTTGTGTCAGGAGATTCTTAAGATGTTGTCATTTCCTTCCCCCACCCCAGATGGCCTCATCCCGGCTGCCACGGCAACACCAGCTTCTTCCCACCCCCGTGTTGTCCCCGCCACCTTTCTGTGTCTACAATTTAGACTAGTTAATCATCTCTGCATTCCCCCAAATGCCAAAGCAGTACCTTCATGTGCCTGATGGTTGCACAGATATGTACCCAAGTTATAATTCCTCCCCCAGGCTCTTTCATCTCACTTTAAAGACTATTACTAATGAAAATGGCACACGAATGCAGGTCGGTCCTCCAAGAAGGCAATGTTCTGTCATAGAGAACTGGATATAATCCAGATACTTAAAACATGTGAAAAAAATCTTGGACAGAAAAACTACAATGTGTTACAGTGAATATCTCTAGGTGGTGAAATTATAGATAAATTTAATTTATCTTTATTTTTAAATTGATGCACAAAAGACATGGATTGTCTGTATAACAGTGAATACACAGAAAAAAAAGTTGTCCAAGTATTTGGTATCATGTAAAGAGCAATATTGCTTTTTGACACTTTCATTGTTTTTATAATGTTGATTGTGGAATGAATTAAATCAATCAGAGAGTTTTGCACCGATATTTTCTTCAAAAATTTATTTTTAAGGGAAAGATATAGTAGGCAGGCAGGCAAGAAGAGAGAGAAGGAAGAAGCATTTATTTATTTTATTTTGTTGTTCATCTTAGTTGTTCCCTGACCCCTGGCCCTGGGTCTCAAACCTGGGTCCTTAGGATGTATATGAACTGTGCTCTTGGCCAGAGGTGGATGAGCAAACCACTACTCTACCAGGGTGTGCCTCCACAGGTATTTTCTAATAACACTTCCCCCTCTGCCTCCTTCAGGGATATCATGCTACGCTGGGACGCGAGGTACCCTGTGCTGGCATATTCCAAGAAAAACGGTGACTTTCTGTTTGAACTATGGAGAGCATGCTTAAATTAAAGTTGGTGAATGTGTTCCTATGTGTCACCAAGTGAAAGGGGAAAGACCACCAGGGCTCAATTTGTACCATCAGATAACTGAGGGAAATAAAGTTTTTAAATTACCATTGAAAAACAGATGATTTGTAAAAAAGAAAGGAAGTTCTTCTTTGGGAAGTTTTCATTTGAGAAGCTTAAAAGCACTTCAGATGGAACAGCGGCGAGGCAGGCTCTAGGGGACTTCTTCACTCCTACTGATCCAGGATACCTGGCTCAGAGAAAGCAATCAGAATTTTCCTTTTTGAACTCTGTTTGAACCCACTCCCTATAACCTGGCTCATGATTTCCTGAAATCTGTTTGTAATTATCAACTCTATTCCCCTATTAGACATAAAAACCCATCTGTGTTTCGGGAAAGCTGCGGGTCTCTTCTGCATCTTTGCCCTACCCATCGCCCCCTCTCCTATCTCCTGGGTCTGACAAGGTGCCAAGCTGTGTCAGGAGCCCCTGGTTCTCCTTTCTCCCTGCAGCACAGGCTTGCCTGAGGGTCATCATTCATTCAGGTTTTACATCTCTGCCCTTCTGGTGACATGGAATTTCTAAATTTCCTTTGACCCCAACTGCCATTGATGACCCTTCCACCGCTTCCCCTCATCCCTTTATACCCAGTAATCTCTGGGCACACATATCAAAATGTTATTCCATTACCCTTTGTGAAATGACAAGGCATTTTTTTCCCCCTCTTAGAGTTATTTATAATTGATTTTAGAATAGTCTTTGAGACATTGGGACTGTTGCTAGGTGTTCTGTTTCAGATCTCACTATTTTCTGCTACAAAATAACCCCAACTGATTCAGTTCCAGGCATCCAGTCCCGACTCTGGGCAGAATGAAGCAATCAGGACAGGAGATGCTGATGGCAACATTTGCAACTGGAGTGGCATTGGTTGACTGAGTTTGTGAGGTCTCAGAACCTCTTCTAATCCCATCATCTTGTGGAGTTTTCTTCTTGTTTAGAGAATACTGCACAAAGTGTGATGTGACTCAGGCAACTAACAAGTTCAGTGGTGCCTTGGAAGGTTTTAAAAAATCAGGGAGAAAAAAGAGTTTGGCTCATTTTAGAGCTTGTTGGCCAAAAACATCACAACGGATTTGTAGGAGCCAGGTTGTTAAATGCAGACACAATCCCAGGGTAACAAAAGACCCTTATGGGAAAGTCACAATAGAGATGTAGTGATTTTTCGTGCACATGCTTTAGGAGTCCTGTGACTGGGCCATAAAACTCTTAGTCTGCAGGGGCCAAGGAACTCAGAAAAATAAGCCAAGAATAATCTTCAAAAGAAATTTGAAAGTGTTTTCTAGCAGTCAGGCAGAAACAAAATAAGAATCCTGAGAGTGGAGTGGGATGTTGAGGAAATCACATTATAAATCCTCAAATTAAATAGTTGGACACCTTCTGGGGTGTTTTGGTAAGTTTCCAGAGTTCAGGGGATACCCTAGAAAAGAAAAACGATTAAGCATTATTGGAGAACTGTAATATTTGCTTGTCAGAGCACTCATTTTGCATTCCTCTCCCTGGAATATGAAATTGTTATGAGTAGAAATTGGAGATGAATGAACAGGTCTTCTGACCCTTTTGTAAAGTGTGTTTCAGAGCATGTGTTAGTGAATGAATCATGTGCTCAATTACCCAGACAGTGGAACAACTGACGTCTGTTGATACACTTTAAACAGGCACATTCGGTGAGTCTGGTTCTCAGACTTGGCTGTACATTGGAGTCCCCCAAGGAACTGTAAAAAATTCTGATACCTGGAGGCTATTTCCAGGGATTGTGGCTAATTGGTCTGGAGTGTGGCCTGAGTATTGAGATTCTCCACACGATTCTAATATGCAACAGTCTGAGTGATCCTCTGTGGTTGTTTTGTTTTGTTTTATTTTTACTACTTTAAACCTTTTTCAACAAATTTGCTCATTGAGGTTGGATTAGTTGACCTTCACTGAGGCTTTTTTACTTTAAAGAGGCAAAAAAGGAAGGGGAAGAGAAGCAATCTTCTAAGAAAGAGGGGAAAGAAACATCTTCATTTACTTACGAGTAGTCGTTCATTTTGTGTTTTACCCCAGACTCAGGTCTCAAGCCTCAGTCCTCGGACCATGTGTGATATGCATACCAGCATGTCAGCTGCTTGAACCACAGAGCATACTGGGGGCTTGACATTTCTACTGAACAGTATGCTTATATTAACAACCCAACTAAAGAACATTTAGAAGGTTTTAATGTATTCTTCTGTAGCATATGTCTATCTTGTACTGATATAAGTTTGCTTGTAGAAAATCATGAAATACTGATTTTGCAATCAATTGTATTTAGAATTTGCAGAAACAATTTAAAAGTTTTTAGAGAAGTCTGATAAAGTATTAGTATAAATTTCAGTTTGAAAAGGGATGATAATTTCTGGAAAGGATTCTTATATTTTAAAAAATAGGTGTGAGTTTATATATGAAACCAAAGTGTGTGAATTAGAATGATTTCTGTGTATCAGTTCTTGCTGCATAACAAATTCTCCTGTCACTTGGTGGCTTAAAACAAGAACTCCTAATCATTTTTGTGTCTGTGGGTCAGCTGGGCAGTTCTGCTGAATTGGGCCAGGCTTGGCTGGTCTCAGAAGGTCTTAACTCTTGAAGTCAGTTTGTGAGAGCTGGATAAGGGCTGGTCTTAGATGGCTTCACTCATATGCCTTCTAGTTTTCCAGCTATGAACTCTTACTGAGCTGACAGAAACCAGTTCAGATTTCCAGCATGTTTTTTTATATTCTATTATAACCTGGGGCTGTGGTTTCAAAATGCAAAAATTAATATAATTCTAATTTTTTTTCCCTCACAGAAAACAGAAAATCATCAAATTTTACATGTTAGCAAAACTATGTAGGGGAGTTGACTCAGACTTGGTTTTGGGTGAGTGTTGCTAGTCTAGGAGAGGGAAAGAAAAGGGTAGGAGAGGGGAAGATGTTTCAAGCTGGTGATTTTTGGTGTCAGACTGTGAGGTAGCTTGGCACTTCTGGAAACCTCAGTCAGTCGGGTGAGAAGGGTGAGAAGTGGAGGGCTGCATGAGTGGGCTGCATGAGTGATAACCCCGGAGATGGCCAAGGGGCAGATCACTGGTAGCCTCATCTTCTGGTATATTAAGGAATTTGAACTTTTCATTCTTTAGGTCAGTAGTTTTCCATTTATGAACCATTTACTATATGGCATTACTTAAAAGGATTATTGATAAATGAAGATGAAACCATTCAAAACAAATTTTAAATAATATGTTGGAGCATCTGTTTTTAAAAAAGGAAATGAAAATAATTGTTCCATATAAGTAAGGTAATATTTTCTGTTCTCTTACCTAAACTCATTTTTTTTCTTAGTCTTTCTAAAATTAGAAATTCCTAACTCACAATACATCCTGGGAATGGCAGCCAATGCTTTGCTGCTCCTTCAGATAGATTCATTTATTTGGATTGAACAGAGAAAGAAATCATGGAAGATTCTCCTGGACAACCACATTCAGCACTTTAGTGGATGCAAAGTAAACAAGAACACCATACTCAAAGACTGGGGAGTCAAGTGTCCCAACCTGGAGGGATCTGGAGATGATTTATATCCACTCTGGTTGAATTAAGCCCCAGAGTATTCTTTATATTTTATTGTACCATTGGATGTAGTTCTTAAATGAGTAATAGTATGTTATTGATTTCTTTCTCCGACAAGAGGAGAAACTCATCAAGAGCTGGCAAAGAGTCAAATGCTGAAGAACTGAGCCTTTTGGACATTTCAATTTGTTTCAGTGTTATTTTCCTTCAGCACTTGACGATGTATGTGTGTGTGTGTGTGTGTGTTTAATTTTTTAAAGGAAAGTTGCAAGCAAGGATGAAGGTAAGCTGAGGGAGGCAGGCAGGCAGGCAGGGAGCGGAGAAGATACTTTATTTGGTTTGTTTAGTTGTTTGTCTTTGTGGTTCCCACTGGCTCCAGGACACAAGCCCAGGTCCTTGGGATGTATGTGGACTGTGCCCGACTGCCACTCCACCGGAGTGCACCAGAAGATATTTATTACTCACATGACTTCTTCAGTCATATTGGTAAAGATAAACCTGGCTCGGTCTGATTCTTTATGTATTGTAGCTAACTGCTAACTGACTGCTTTTTACTTTTATCTTTCTTTTTACATTTTTACTTTTTATAAACCTAAGGGGCTGCAAGTATCGTCGAAGTATTGATGATCTACTGAAGTTCGCATTCATTCTCATAGCTAGTTGCTCTTCATCCTTCCTTGGTACTGTAAGGCATGTGATCTATCACCAAATTATTTTCGTTTGAAGGTTTACCTTGATGTGTATTATGTATGAATTAAAAATCCTACAAAAGTAGATATTTATTTCACTGAATATGTGTCAGAGTATTTTTGTTTGTGAGCTCCTGGTTTTTATTTGATACTGAGAATGACTCTCATTCAATAGTATTTGGCACCATTTTTTTGATTTCTTTTTTTTTTCCTTCTACTTTCTTTGGGTTGATGTTTCTGTTTTCCACAATCCAGGTCTTTGCTTATGCTCTTCCCTCTGTCTGGAAAGCCCTTCCCACCAAGCCTCTTCCCCTTTCCTCCAAGGTTCAACTCAGACCATTTCTTCTCCCTGAAACCTCCTTTCTGCTGCAGCTGAAAGCACCTGGTTCTCTGATTATGTAGAATTGTAACTCCCTGATACCAGGCTAGTGTCTTCCGTCCTTTTGTATTTCCTAAGGTCCTGGCACAATAGGACACAGGTAATTCGTACCACACTGGTTGGTTGACTTTGATACAAAAGACAGCGTTGGAAGGCCACCACAGAGAAGAACGATAGAACTTTGGTTTGGGGGAAAGAATGGGAACATGGGGCCTGCATGGGGTTCATGCAATGTCCATGGAATGTGAGAGAATAATGGCTACTCTCTGAGAATCATGGTAGCTGTTAATAGTTAATATTAAGTGAGTCTCCATTGTGTGATCCTCTCTGTACTAAGCATGTTAATTTGTTTCAATTCCTGCTCAAAACAGTAGGATGAGGGAGGTTGTTGAATCTCATTTTCCAGCTGAAGAGGCTTAGACTCGCACCACTGGGTGACATGCCTGGTGAGCAGCCAAGTTGTGAGAGGAGCCCAGGCTGGCTGGCTCCAGGGTTTTCCAGGGTCTCCCAACAAGCAAAGGCGGCATACACAGGGTTAGGCTGCTTAGTGACCTTGAAACATTTTGACTATCGATTGGCCAGGCCGCAGTTAAAATTAGTTTGTGTCCTGAAACTGTGATTTTTGTGGCAACTGCAAGTCTTGTGGCCTGACCAACTCTAAACCAAAATCGCTCTTAGGTTTTGGAAATCAGCTCTGGACCACTTGTTACATAACATACATAACGGCTGACTTTTAAGAACGGGAGGTAGTCATCGTATTTACATTTGAAGTATTATTCATCATCCTCAGGGAATATCGGAACATTTTTGTACTTTTCAGATAATCTGTAAATGTCTTATAAATGTCAACATGCAGAAAAAGTCAGTGACATACGAGGACTCCCTCCAGGTTTCTGTTAATGGAGGAGCCTATACTTCCTGCAAAACTGTAAAACCCCATCATTTATGGTATAAGCTCAGCAAACTTGCCAAATTTTCTGCTCATGAAACTTCATGTTGGCTTGGGGTACTTTGTCCAGTATGTTGAAGAGTTTGTGATTTTCTTACAGCGTATGTGATGCTAATTACAGGATAGAAAATATTCTTTCTTTGCAATTTTGTGAGTAGGTTTGAGAATAAATTCGGGTGGAGGTGTAACATCCTTCCAAATGTGGACACTGAAGCTATGGGTTCGGGTTTTGTTTTCCTCAGTGTTGAGGTCACAGTGGGCAGAATGTGGGGTTTTCTCAAAGCAGGATGGGAAATATGAGACTACCAGTTTCCAAGGTGACTTTATTTTGGAGCGTGTGGAAGGAAATGTGGGAAGGACAGGTCATGCAAGGCGACAGTCACTTACTTATACTACCCCTTTGGAACAATCTTAGCATGCTTGCTTAAATTATAACCCATTTCTGAAAGGTTTCTATATAACGGTCACTCTTATGGAACTGTATTTTCCTAAAAGATATTTTCAGATTCTATCCTTCCCCCTTTATTTTCCACCAGTGAATGCTTTGTTCCCAGTGAACGTGACCTTATTTGGAAATAAGATCTTTGTGGATGTAATCAGTTAAGATGAGGTCATTAGGGTGGGCCCTACTCCAAAATAACTAGTGTTCTTCTAAGAAGAGGGAAATATTTACATTAACACAAACAGAGGGCAGATGACAGCAGATGCTGAACTAATGCAGCCACAAGAAAGGCCCAGGGCCACCAGAAGCTTAATGAGACATGGAAGCATTCGCCCATAGAGAATTCATAGGGCATAAGGCCTTGTTAATACCATGATTTCTGACTTCTAGCCACAGAAACTGTGAGAGGGTACACTTCTGTTGTTTTAAGTCACCTAGTTTGTAGTAATTTGCTATAGCAGCCTTAGGAACAAAATACAGCCTGTGATTCCCAACTTTGCAGTGATTTAGAATTGCCTGAAGAGTTCATAGATAATGTTAATGCCTGACTCCACCTGAGAGCAATAGCACTTCCATGGTTTTAGCTTTGACCTGGGTATTTTGTCAATGTCTCCTCCCTCCTGGAAGGAAATTCTAAAGTGCGGCTGAGTCTGAGAACCATTGATAAAGCAGGGGCTTCTTATTCATAGCATCTCATGGCTGTTGGTCACTGGCTACTACTATGAGGCCAATGATGGGCACCTCTGACTTACATGCAGGTATAATATCACCTTTGAAGTCTGAGAACTGTGCCCAACAGCAGCACTATACACAGGAAAGATTATGTTCTCACCCAGCTGGATCTTCTCTGTTGGAAATTTGAATGTAAGATGTGAAAGTCACTTCAGCAGAGTGTTGAGAAGCACAGCAGTGAGGGAAAAGGCACGAGAATAGATCAAAACAGGAAAAGCCATGAGAAAGCAGATGCCATAGTAAGTGGGAGGCGCAGGGTTGGAGTTGAGTGATGTGGGAGGTGAGGAGCAAGGAGAAGAGTCGAACTGGCGGTGTTGAGCCTGAGGTTGGAAGATTCCTCGGGTTGCTGCTGGGTCTTCGGAGCTGCCATTACGTAGCCAGTACTGCTGTAGTGTCCACAGCAGGGATAAAGGATGATCCATCCTCCACCACCTGGTTACTCAGTGTGATGTCCACCAGCATCATCAGCATCATCCGGCTGCTTATTTGAAGTACTGATATGGGCTTCGACCTGGGCCATTTGACTTAAGATTTGCATCTTTACCACATCCCCAGAGGACTGACTTACTGCATTTGTCAAGCATGGCCAAGGAAGACCTACTGAGTGACTCCTGGTGTCATTTCCTCGGTTTCCTTATTCCGTTTCACATAAGAACCAAAGCCTTGGAGGGACTCTTGAGAGGCCTCTGTTTCTTGCAGCCTGAAAGATCTCCTGCTCCCATGGAGGGCAGAAATACTTTTCTTTTATGTTGCATAAAGTTGCAGAGATTTAGAGAATGAATCTGGGCTTTAGGGATTGTCGCATCCTGCCTGTGCTTTTGATCATAGTTGGTCCAACAGAGGCAAAACTTCATGAACATTTCCCGTTTAGTGGTTCCCAAAGTGTGGGTCCTACACCAGAACTTTGAACACCATGGGGGATATGCTAGAAATGCAAATTCAGGGACCCAACCCTAGACTGACTGAATCAGACCCAGGAGGTGAGAAGCCCCCAGGGGATGTTGGCACACACACCAGCACTTGAGAACCCTTGCTCGGGTCTGTTGGTTTTATATACTCACTTGCTCATCTTCAGAGCTGCAGGGCCTGAAGATTAAACCTGGAAGTGGCACATCTAATCCTTCGATACAAGCACTGGTGACCTACCGGTCTTTGTGATCATCCCAAAGTGCAATGGCCCAAGTGCCTGTGATAGCAGAATGAATAAACAAATTGAAGTATATCCACACACTGGACTATAGTCGTGAGAATGAGCAATTTATAGCTACAGGCAAATTGCTGAATGAAAGAAGCAGGCACAAATGTGTTCATGATGTAGGATTACATTTATATAAAATACAGAAATGGGCACAGGTAATCTATGTTAAGAGAAGTCAGTCTTTGCATGTAATGCTCTTCATCTCTGGGATCCTATCCCCACCCCATTCTGCCCCTGTTCTTCCCTGTCTACTGCCTACTCATCCTGCCGTTTTCAGGTGGCTTTTTCCTCATCCTTGAAGGGAGAAGTGCCTGGAAGAAGGCACGAAGAGAACTTTGGGGGGAAGCTGGTAATGTTCTGGTTTTTTTGCTCTGGCTGCTTAAGGCATTGGTGGGTTCATTTTGTAAAAAATACATCAAGCTGTACACTTAGCATTTGTGTACTTTTCAGGATCTATGTAATATAATTAGATAAAAAAATTTTAAAACACTGGTGTGTGTTGTAAAATGCTTGAGTCCTGATGTGATTTTCCTGCAGCAAATCTTTATAGCCTATAATTTGGGGTTTGGGTCCAATTTTTTGTTTTCAATGCATGAGATCAGAAACATCAGTGGCCCACATGGTTCCGTGAATTAGTCTCCAAAACCTCACTTGGAACAGAGTTTTGACACTTAAAAATGGCTAGGAGTCTATAAAGTGTTCTAAAATACATCTTTCTAATGTTTCTGAGTAAAGTTGCACAATAGAATTTTTTTTTATCCGTGAACAATTTTACCAGACTGTTTTTTCCTAAAGTTGTGTTTTTACCATGTTTCCCCATGGGGGCCCTCTTAAATCACCTTTGGAACTCTGTGGAAGAGACAATTATTTGTTTTCTATAAGCCTACTTGGTTAGCATGTGGGCAGGACTTCTTAAGGAAGTAATTTTATTGAGCAAGATGAACATCTAGGAGATATTATAAACTCATAATGAAGACATTTGTAAATCATTACAGCTGCTTTCAGAAAAGCACAAATACTTATTACATATGCATGGCCTAACTTGCATTTTCGATAAGTAAACTGAAAAGAGGGAGAAACAGAAAAATATACTAACATAATCAACGTTTATTCAAACTCCAAATGTCATGATGCCATAATAATTTATAAAGCTGGATAAGAAAGCGTAATGTTCCCTTTTGAGCACTGCAGTTTTATTTCCATTACCTAGAATGGAGTTTAATGGCAAATCCCACTGCAGCTTTATCCAAATGAGATTCCTGGGGTTTCGAGGTGGAGGGACCATTCAAGGTCCTTATGTGTAAGCTGCTTCTTTGACAGGTAGGTGACATGAAGACCACAGAGGCTAAGTGACCTTCCCCCAGGTCGCTCACCTGGTGAGTTTGACAAGAACTTGGCTGGCCTTAGTCTCTGAACCTGTCTATCTGGGTTTCCTGTGGACAAGCCGAAAGCCCAGTAGAGAGCTGGTCCAGGTGGGGAGGGAGGGGGAGTGCTGGGCACCCCACGTGACTCAAAGGGAAGAGAGCCATGCTTAGAATTGGCCCCGGCTCCCAAGGGAAGTCAGGCCATTCCAGTTCTACCTCCTTGATTGTTTTTCCTGGAGCATAATCAGACTGGATCCTTTCTGCCTCCTGTGGATTTTCTTCTTCTTCTTTCCTTTTTCCTACTTATTCAGTTCAGTACATGAGGTTCTGAGAGCTCTGTGCCAGGGCCCTTAACTAGGTGCTGGGAATTTGGTAGCGAACAATGCTGTCCCTACCTCATGGTGTTGAGTAAGGACAGAGAGTAAATGAATCATAATGAGGGGAAAACATAGGGCATTGACAGGTGTGTAACTGTGTGTTGAAGTTACTTGGGAACAATGAACAGACAGAGAAAGTTTCCTGACTGGTTGCATCTAAATCAAGACTAGAAGGATGATCAGCTTTCGACAGGGAAGACCAGGGGACAGGCTGACTAGGGACAGTGTCCCAGACAGATAGAGCATCATGTGCAAAGTCTATATTCAATAAACGCAGTGTCTCCCCTAAGGAGCCTGCTGAGTGTTTGTCCCACAAGACCTGAACTGCTCAAAAATACTGACATATCACAATCTAGAGAAGTAACTCGGGTAGGAAATAACTTTCATTATATCGGTCAGGGAATGTGATTTTAACCAACAAAACCTATCACCGGCTATCTTTTTCTAATTTGGTGTTAAAGGAAAGGAGATTTGGGTTTACGTAAATAGGGATTAGGGCTAGACATTGAGCAGAAACCCAGGGAAGTGCAGCCCTGGTCAGGGCATAGGACATGTCTAGTTCAAATGCTGCCGGCACTTCCAGCTATCCCATTGCGGCCTCGCCCAAGTCCTGGAGCAAGAAACCAACTGATTTGACTTAAGTCACACGCTGGACCCCTTTTATGCTGGGGTACCTAGAGAGAGGCAGAGGGAGGCTGGCACTGGGAAAAGTTCTTATACCAAGACTGTACAATATGGGGAATATCCAAATTGGGTATATAATAACTTCTTGCTTATTTATAACTTTGCTTATTTATAACTTTGCTTCTTTATTTTCTGTTTCTTACTCCTGGATATAATCTCTCTCTCTCTCTCTCTCTCTCTCTCTCTCTCTCTCTCTCTCTCTCTCTCTCTCTCTCTCTCTCTCTCTCTCTCCCTTTCCCCCCTTTTTAAAAGAGTTTTATCGAGGTTTACAAATTAATGTAAACTTGCATGTCTGTGTTCTCCATATATACAAGTTCCCCATTCCTCAGATACATGTCAGCACACCCTGTCCTCCACCAAATTGCCAAGAGTTCTTCACCATTGCCCAGTGGGCCTTGTCAGCATTTCCCCACTCTCCCCTCCACCCCATCCTATTCCTTACTGGTAACCTCAGTTCTATTGCCATCATCCAAGGCTGGTTTGATTTCATCTGTTTCTTTGCTCTGTCTCTTCACATTGCACCTATCAGTGAGCTCCTCTGGTATCTACCTTACTTCTTTTGACTTATTTCACTTAGCATAATCCCCTCTAGATCCATCCATGTTGACTCAAATGACAGGGTTTCATCTCTTCTAAGGGCTGTGTAGTATTCCATCGTATATATGTATATATGTACCACATCGTCTTTATTCATTCACCTGATGTTGGGCACTTAGGTAGTTTCTAGTTCTTAGCTATTATGAACAGGGCTACAATAAACATGGGGGTGCATAAATCTCTGCAAATGAGTGTTTTTGTATCTTTTGGATAAATACCTAGAAGTGGGATGGTGGGATCATATGGGGTTTCCATTTTCAATTTTTTGAGGACTCTCCATTCTATTTTCCATGGTGGTTGCACCGATTTGCACTCCCACCAACAGTGTAAAGGTGTTCTCTTTTCTCACATCCTTGCCAATATTTGTTGTTTCCAGACTTTTAGGTAATAGCCAGTCTCTCAGGTGTAAGGTGAGATTTCATTGTTGTTTGGGATATAGTCTCTTCAATAACTGGCACGCCTGATCCATAAGCCCTGAATAGCAGACAATCAATAAATACTTCTGGGATATATGAATGAACGAATATTCAAGGGATGTAGACATGGTCCACATTGTTCTACTTGTAGATAAGAATGAGCGTGTCACTATCATAAGGATGTGGACTGTGGCTCATGATAGAATTTTCTAACAACCAGAGTTGTCGAAGAGCAGTATAATCCATCTCATGAATGATAGATACCTGAGTTTGGGGTGGCATGGACCTTTATCACCCCTTCCTATGATAACAGTCCTGGAAAATTTTTGTTTGACGTTTCCTTCTCCCACTCTCAGATTATTCATTTTCTAGAAAGCTTGTTCTACCTCAAAATCCAGAGGCTAATCTGATTGGTAAATCCATCTCTTGGCCACAGTCTAGTTCCAGGAGATGCAATTAGGTCAAGCAGGGTCACTGTGTCCAACCTGGGATCTACATTTGCACCTTGGGGCAAGCAGGCTCGTCTTCAAAGAAATTCAATGTCAAAGTGACAATGGCCTGGAATAGTCAGGAATCCCCAGGAGAATGAAGCTGACATGAAAGAAGGCAGACCTGAGAGAAGAGGGAAGTACTGATCTATGTGTGCTTGAAGCCAGGTTAATCCTGAGTTCTTAGAAAATGAACCAAAATTTTCTGTTGGGTTGGATTTTCTTTTAATTGCAGCAAAATGAGCCTCAAATGACACAAGGACCAACTCTGATCCATTGCTAATGAGCACCCAAAGCACTGCGTTGTGGAAGATCCTGAAGCTGAACCCGGATACACCGGAAAGAGTAAGGTTGGTGAGTGCTGTCACCGGAGCGGGAGGGGAAGTGATGTCAGGCCTGCTGTGTGCTTGCTGTCTGTGGCTAGCTACATGCTCATTCCTCAAGATTTCACAGTCCAGATTCTGCTCATAAAGGCTGGGCCTGGTGGTCCACAGCAGTGCTGCTCGGTGGAAATGTAAGGTGGGCCATGCATGTAATTAAAATTTTCTGGTAGCCATATAAAACTGGAAAATAAACAGTGGAACTAATTTTATTATAGTTTTTGTTTAACTCTATGTGTCCTAAATGTCATGGTTCCCATATGTGACACTAGCCACATTTCAAGGGTCTGATATCCACATGTGGCCAGAGGCTACTGTATGGGGCATCAGGGCCCTGGAGCCATGGACTGTTGGAATTTGAACGGACTTTAGAAGTAGTTTCTCCCACCTGCTCACTGCATAGAGGGGTAAATGGAGGCCAAGGGAGAAGTGAGTAAATTTCCAAAGCACATGAGTTGCTGTAGTGCCCATCTGTCATGTAGTTCCTTCTCTTCCAAACTCTAAGACTATCTGGTGGGTATGTAGAAAGAATAATGCTCCCCTTCGAAAGATGTCCAGGTTCTAATCCCTGGAACCTAAGAATATGTTGCCTTACCTAGCAAAAGGGACTTTGTTGATGTGATTAAGTTTAAGATGAAAGATTAAAGATCTTGAGATGGTCATTATCCTGAATTTTTAAGGGGGAGTCAATATAAGCATATGGGTCCTTGTAAGAGGGCAATGGCCAAAAGTCAGAAGAAGGAGATGGGATGCTGGAAGCAAGTGTTGGAGTGATTCACTTTGAAGAGAGAGGAAGAGAACATGAGTGGAGAATGTAGGATGCTACTAGAAGCTGGAAAAGACAAGGAAACTAGATCCTTCTCTGAAGTCTCTAGCAGGAACCTAGCCCTGCTGAAACCTTGATGTTAGCCTTATGAGACTCATTTCTGATTTCAGACCTCCAGAACAGTAAACAATAAACGTGTGTTGTTTTAAGCCACTAAGTTTGTGGTACTTTGTTGCAGAAGCAATAGGAAGCCGATACTCTGCTCAGTGAATGGATGGAAACTGTTCCCTTGATGTCTGAGATGCAAGTCAGCGTCTCCTGCACTGACGCATCTTCACTATGGGAAACTGAGAGGCACATGCAGCCAACTTCTGCACATCCCCAGCCCCTGGTGCAGTGGAAGGAAAGGTGTCCAGCACAGCCGTGGACGCCTCACCAAAGGTCTCACCAGTGAAAGGTAAAACGTAAATCTCCCCATGTTAAGTCTGCCTTTGGGAAGTGGCCTCCAAGTTTGGAGCTGGGAAAGGGTCCACAGCCTCCTGTCACCTTATTTTCTTCCACTCCTTCTAGAAAGTGCAACAGAAACCTACAGAGCAAATGCTCTCTGGCATTCCAGGAATCCTGTGGTCACAAAAGGAAAATAACAATGACACATACCACAGTTCACATCATCCTTTCCTTTTATTGAGTGTCAAAACATAGAGATGTTTAACCGTGACATTTTCATTATCTGATTTATCCATCTGGAAATTGCAGCTTCGTAAAGCCAGCTGGTGAGTTCTCAACGCACCAGACACGGAGCCAAAGGGTTTAGATTCAACCAAAAACCAGCTCATGATTTCTCCAGGTCTGTGTTTCCTCATCATCAAAGAACAAAGCTAAACTCGGAGTTCTTTTGTGGTGCTCAGATTTTATTATTTTAATTGTGTCTAGGAAGTTGACTCTTGGTTTGAGAAATAGTCATTACAGCCTAACTTCAATTTAAGAAAGTTTTAATTTTACTTGACTTCAGTGTTATTTTGAATCTCAGGGAGTCATACATATGGAAGGATCCATTGAGATTTCTAATCCCAACCCCTTAATTTTCAGCTAAGAGAACTACAGCTCAGAGATGAAATGACTTGCTGGATCTCAAGACTGGGTGTTAACCCAGCAGGATGAGAATGGATCTCCTGGTTTACAAGCAGAGCTCAGCTTACACCCTCATCGGCTCCCTTGTTGTATCCTATTGATAAGTTTGTAGTTTCTCTCTCCCCTTCTTTTTTTTTTTTTTTTTTTAATGAAAGGTACAAGCAAAACAGCAAAAATTATGGTGAGTAGAAAGAGAGAGGAAGAAGAAACATTTACTTATTTTATTTAGTTGTTCAGGTGGTTGTTTGTCTGGGTCCCTGGGATGCATGTGAGCTGCAGCAGTGAGAGGTGGTGGTCCTATCCACTAGGCCACCAGGGCACACCCAGTTTCTGTTAAGAGTAGCAAAGACGGTGGGAATAGCAGTTGGATCAATTGCTTCCAAAGGAGCACAAGGCCACATACCCCTGGGTTCAAGTCCCGTATCCAAAGGAAAACAACCAGGGTGAACAACTAAATAAAAATGAGTAAAATGCTTCTTCCTCTTCTCTCTTTCTGCCTGCCTGACTACTTGCCTTCATTCCTGCCTGCACCTGTCCTTAAAAAAAAAAGAATAAAGAGTAGCTAAGATGCTCACCCTCTAGTCTTAGCTGCTGCACCAATCTGTTTATTGTCATCATAGTTTTGCCTTTTCCAGAATGTCGTACTGTTGGATTTATATACTATGTAGCCTTTTCAGATTGGCTTCTCTCACTTTATAATGTGTTTTAAAATAATAATTATGTTTTTAAAAATATGCCTTAACTCTTAGAGTTCCTTACTAAACTGTTTATAGATAGAATGATGCAATTCCTAAGGTTTGCTTTAAAATGATCCATTCAAGTGTGGGGGCAATTGGGGTGGGGGGGGCGCTGGAAATGATACAGATTTGCCACAGTTAGTGAAACTGAGTGATGGAGACCACTGTACACATTTCTTTACTTTGTGTATGTTCAACATTTCCATAACAAAAAACCCATTATGGTGATGTTTTTCAATATCTCCTGATAATTATTTTATTTTTTTCTCTCTATATTTTAAGATTATTTCTTGGGTCTACACAAGTTTTAATTACTGGATATTTTTTGTGGAAGTTCCTTTTGTTATTAGGTAATAAAATTTAACCTGATTCATTTTATTTTTATATTATATTCTTACTTGTTGGGTGTTAATGTTGCTACATCAGTTTCCTTTTGGTTAGTTTTCCCCCAATATTTTATTTTACATTCTTTAGTTTTTTACTTCTCTGGGTCATTATCTCTCTCATAAATAGCACATAGGTGGGAGTTTTAAAATATCTGAGAATTTCTGTATTGGACTATGTTGGTTAAATCTGGATACATTTACTGTGATTATTGAGATACGTGAACTTATTTTATGATGCATTTGTGTCTTTTTTTACTTTTTCCCCTTAACCTCTTTATTAATATATCCTGCTATGTGCTTGATCAAATTTTATTTGCCTTCTTTTTGAGATTCTACTGAAGTTGAAAGTTGTTCTTTTTTCTTCTCTTCATGATCACCTTAATATTTTGTGTTGCTTATTCTTATTCTTCTACAACCAGCCTTTGGGAAAGCGTGCACACACTGCAGATGAATGCTTCTGAAACTTCAGCTCTCACTAGAATCATCCGAAGACCTGCTGGAAGCAGAGCTCTCCTGTGTGGATTCAGGCCTGGATGGATCTGGAAATCTGCATTTCTGACAAGTCCTGAGGTGATTTTGACAGTGTTGGTTGTCAGATCTCACTCTGAGTAGCACTTCTCTAGCGGTGCAGATAGGAGATTGTTGGAGGAGAAGAATTCACCTCATTTAAGTCTATTCTCTCTAGAATCCCTCCTAGAAATAAAATAGGTCATTATTTCTAAGAGTTGGGGTCACTGAGTCACCAAAATCACACAATTGTGTTTGAAATGTTTGTATTGTGCAGATATGGCTCCTTGGGGTGGGTCTGCCATCCTCCCTCTTTTTCACCTTTGTGGGTGTAGTCCAACCTCCCTCTTTGCATTCACACCTCTTTCTGCAGGTCCCCAGTGCTTCTTTCTGCAATCACCAAAGTCCAAATGCATTCCCATTGATCCCCACCTCTCCTTAGATACCAAAGAGCCCCAATCTTCTCTACCTACAGAGCCTTGCTATTTTCAAATTCTCAATTCCAGTCCTTTCCACTGAAGAACATTCAGTCTCCCAATATCCCTGTCAGAATCCGTCTCTCCTCTTCTATTACCCTACAGCATCTTGGATGGCTCATCTAGCACTAAGTCATTTGATTTCTTTCAAAATGATATATGATCAGGTCTCTCCACCAGAACTTCTAGAATGCAGCAGTAGACATATCTTCTGTCTCAGCTATGGTGTAAGCATTAAGCAAGAAATTGTTTGTTAAATGAGAGAAAAGTAGGGGTCATGACACATACGTGAGATGGATTGTTTTTCAAGTTGAACATTGTTCTCTAGAAGCAGGCTCTGAGATCAGAGTTTGCACACAGGTGATTCATGAAGCACTTCTCCAGCGGTGCACATAGGAGATCTGGCTTCTTTCTCCCCAGAAGCCAGAAAGGAAGCCGGATAGGGCAGTGGAAAGCATCAAGCAAGAGTGCTGTTTGAGTCAAACCCTGCCTTAAGTTAAGGAGGTTGGGCATTCACTCACACTTCTGCTTTTGTTGGTCACTGACCAAAGCCCCACTTCCAACTCCCTAAGCTGAAGGCAAGTGGCTCTGGTAGCTTGGTGGCAGTTGGAGAAGATGTAACACAGGTGCAAACTATGGGAAACCAAAGCACCGTGATGCCTGAGGAGGGATACTCAGAGAGGAGACACTGGGTGGAACATCCACAACAGGAGAGCTGAGATCTTGAATGATAGCTGTTATGATATTTTATATGACATGACTGGCGCTGGATGGAGAATACCCATTGTTAGAAAGGTTTCAGCACCTGCTTGGCTTTCTTTATTTTATTTTTTATTGTATCTTTTATTTTTATTTTTACACATGTAAAACTCACGTGTAAAGGTTCCCCATGTCTCATATATATGTCAACACACTCTGCCCTCCACCAAATCACCAAGTGTTCTCCACCACTGTCCCAGCCTGGTTTTCGAACCTATTTCCTATTAAATTCTGGTGACTGAGGCTCCCACTCAGCTGCTGGGCCATGTTCTCTCTCCTGGTACCGGTGCCCTCATGCATATGGTAGCCTGGCTGCGCCCGCTGCTGTGAACGACCTGCGCCTTGCCCGCCATGGCCGAGAAGCTTCGCTGACTTCAGGAAGCCTGGCTTTGGAGTGTTGCCTTTGTCATAGGGCACTCTGAGCAGAGGTGTGGGGGGGAGAGCAAGAGTGCAGTCTTCTCCTCCAACCTGGTATTCAGTTCTACATTTTGTTTTATCTCCCAGTGGCTCACAAATGTCACGGGTAAACACATCTTCCCAAGACAAGAAGACACGGGAATCTGAGTTCATGGCATCCATCAGTAAGACATAGGCCTACAATTGATGGAAACTGGGCTGGGTCTGAATAAGAAAGCTCATTAAAGGAAAGGTGTGGCAGGTACATCCACCTGGCACTTGCAGATGATCTTCTGTGTCCTCACATCCCCTCCCCTGTCATTCACGCAGCCCAGCCTCCTGGAAGCCTGAGACCCGGGACTTGCTGGGTTTCCCTGGAGCTCACATCAAGCTGTGCTTGTGTCCCTGGGAGCCGAACAGCCAAGGTGGTGATGCCAGGATGGTGAATAGTCCACCCACGGCTTTCCCAGGCAAGTGCTGTTTCCTTACCAGAGAGCTGGGATTTTTTCTAGACATTCCAGATCCTTTATCAGTCAGGTGAAACTCGCAGAGAATGGGCTAGTGAACACACTGATGATGTGAAGCCGCCCCTGCGACTGCTGAGAGGGGACGTGTGTGCACTGGGGGATGGGATGTCACTCAAGCCTTGGTTCAGATTCGAGGTTCACTCTCAGGCAAGTATGTGTTTGGCAAATTGCTTCCGTTTTTGAGAGCCCAGTGTGAAAAGGGATGTTCAGGCTGACTCAATGGACTCCATCTTGTGCCTGAGAGTCCATATTACCGAACTTTCAACTTGCAAAACAGCAATTTACTCACTATGAAGAACGCATTTTTCCATTAGACACAGTCTTCTCTGAGAACTGTGCAATTACGATTGTTTTTCTTTACTCTTCTTTAGAACCAAGGTCAGATTGACTCAATGCTAGCGAACTCTAAATAGTGCAATCTACAATTAATCCTAATTCTTGGTTAATTGTATCCCTCTCGATCTTTTTCCTGAAAACTCCCTTTAATAAAATTTCCAGCACGACACAGTTTGGGCTGATACCTGAGTCTGCGTTCCCTGATTTGTCAATGTACCCTCAAATAAACACTATTGTTTTATTTCAGTCTTGTCACATTTTTCTCGGTGGACATTTCTGGTGTTGGAAATAGGTCTGAAGCAGAAAATTGCTTGACATGGGTGTAGCTATTGAATTGAGCATGAGTATGTGAGCCCACTGTGCTCAACGTCACCCTGGCAGCCCTGGGTTCCCAGGGTAAGCCCCCTCTGTTGTGACCCTCCCTTCATGATTAAGGTTTTGCCCTTTCTTGGGGATTTCTGGTGCCATCTTGTTTCTTTAAATTCCCACAGAATTATAATCCTGTCTGGTTGTTAGGAGATTACTCCATGTTCTCTGGTGCCGACTTCTGTTTCTTTGAATTTACAGAAGGTTACAATCCTCTATGTAGTTGTCATTTTAAAATCACAGAGCATTCAAATCCTCTGTCTGTTTATTGGTAAATACTTTATGGGTATTCCCCACCTGGAACTCCAGCTGGTTTATATATATTTAAAAATTACGGTCCTTCTTTTTTTGCTAATTTTGTCAAGATGAATCTATCTTACTGAGAAGGATTTAAAATCACCACATTCACTCTGGAGATCCTTTGAAATCTCTAAATTAGTTTTTTGCATGCTCAATTAAAGAAGGGTCATAAAACTAAACAAACTGAATGAGAAGCTTATTTCAATTGGTATTTGGAAGTCTCCAAATGGTTAAATAAATCAAAACTTCCTTCCTTACAAGAATGTCACCATTGACTTTCTAAGGCTAACTGTGATTTTTCTCAGATACTAAACTAGAAAAGCTTTCCTGATACCACTCTCTCTTCTTTGTCTACATTCTGCCTTTTGCCCACTTACCCCTTACTCCTTTTTACTGAGATCTATTTTTTTGAAAGAGGAAAGAAGCAGGCAAGAAGGGAGAGGAGGAAGAAGCATTTTTCATTGTTAGTTGTTTATTTTTTGGTTGTTCCCCCTTGTCTTGGGTTGAGAACCCAGTCCTTGGCTTTACATGGATGACTCCAAAGCCACACACTTGATGCCTGAGTCTCCAGGGTGCACATGAACTTCCTTTTTAAATGAAACAAACCTGAGGTCCCTCTAGATCTTCTGGTCTTTTAAGTGCCCTTCAAAGTAAAGCTTAATGAAGAAGGTTCAGGGATGCCCTCCATTTCTTACAATCTTGGACTAAAACTGAGTGATAGGCTACTAGTAAGGAGTTTCCTAGTCCCTTTGAAGATTTCTTAGAATTTGCCTAAGAATTTAGCCTGGTCATTCAGGCCTAATATGAACCTGTTACTCTGATGTCTTCCAGCTCATTTGCATGCTGGTCGGTGAAGGTCATGCTAAGACAGGCATGTAAAAGCAGATTGCAAACAGCCCTTTGATGGTTTTTCTTAATGAAGGGCCATTGATCAATCAGGTATAGTTAACTTTTTCACAGAATTGCTTGGAATGATTTCTGAAGTCTTCCCTAAAACACAGATTGGGAGAAAATTCAGCAATGTACTCAAAAATCTCACAAACCAGTGCTTGATTACTTCCACAAGCTTAAAAACAAAACAATACTCAGTCATTGACAAGATCCTTGATAAAACTTCTTCCCCATTTGAGTGTACCCCTGCGGTTCAGCAGTTATCATGCCTACCAGGTAAAACCCAAGGACTCAGGTTCTTGATCCAGGGTCGGGGAAAGGAAAAGCAAACAAACTTCTTCCCTGTTTAACTCAACTTTTGTTAACAGGTTAAAAGATGACTTTATCCTTCTAGTCAAAAGAAGACAAACTCCTATGGAAACCCCATGACTTGGTTAATTTGGTGATTCAATTATCCTGCACTTTACAGAGAACAATGAAAAGGAAACTCATAAGGCATTTCCTCGTCCCCCTCCCCCACAGCCTAGGGTTGTTTTCAGGATAAATGAGTTAATATTTATAAAGCCCTTAGAATAGTGCCTGGCATCTAGTCATCACTTTATCATTATTGGTTAACAAATAAATTCATTTCGTTTCCTGAAACTGCAGACGCTTGAAAGCAAGGCTATCAGGCAAGTCCTCCGCCCCCTCCACACAGAGCAGCAAGCAGGAAGAGTTAAGAGTCTTCAAAATAATCAATTATTTCCTTATCACAGAGGACCAGATGGTGCATTATACGACAAACAGTTCTCATGGAATGCCAACAATTTTGCTTTAGAGGAAAAGAAATATGCAATTAGGCTGCCATCACCTTAACAAAGGGCCAGATGCACTGAGCGAGGAGCAGACACAACCTGAGCCCAGGTTGCAGTGAGTTGGGATGGGGTCCTGAATACGGCTTCCTTTGTCATGAGATCTCTCATAAGAAATGCAAGGAAAACTGGTTTGAGGACAGTTCCTATAGAACTGGTCAGAGTGAAATGAAGCAGGATTGCAAGAGGTAGTATGCACAGAGCTAACTTCACATAATGTTTCACAACTTATACACAGAGGAGACTCATATCATGCATGGCAACATATGTGCTTTTATTTAGCCTCAGAATACATCTATGTTCCAAGTATTTGGGACACAAAAACAGAAAGAAAAAAAAAAAGAAAATAACATCAAACCATCAAATTAAATCCTTCAGAAAGGAAAAAATGAAGGCCAACAATGTATTTTCTGGAGCATATTAAGTTCTGGAAAAACAGTACATATCTGTTGCAATATTGCTTGGTAGTGCTATATTTAGAGCTATACAGACATAGGGAAATAGGGAGAAAGGGAGGTGAAGACACTGATGTGGGGCTCAATAAAGAGGGAGCTTAGTTTAGATAATCAGTGCCTCAGCAGAAATAAACAATAATCCATGTGCCTGGAACACTAGGGAAACACTGCCCCACAGGGAAAACTTTGCCTGGGATCGGGGCTGGGGAGGGGTTCCCCCCGCCCTTAGGCTCAGGAAGAAGTCAAGGGCTGGATAGTTAACTAAAATCTTTTAAATGTAAACTCACTTTGTAAACAATGATTGTAAGAATGGCCAATTTACTTCTTGTATTCTTTCAAAGAATGACTTCAGTGAGCAATGGGAGTAAATATGCATAGGACTCAGATATTCAGGGTGACAGCCCTCAAAAAGATAGCTTCACCCCCCTTTCATTCTGTCTGAGTCTTTTCCTCAATCCTTGTGCAGCCCCCTTCTTCTAACCCTGCTCCTAAAATCAAGCCTGACAACTGGCGCCCAACATGAGGCTTGAACCCTCGACCCTGAGGTTAAGAGTCTCATGCACTGCCAACTGAGCTAGCCAGGCTGGGGATCTCTGTAAGTAGAGCTTTAGTAGAGCTTTAATAGAGCTCTCAGTGATCGTTATTTTTTTAATCAGGGTAACATGGGGCAATCATAATCACGGCATAAGGAATCTGTTAATATCGTGAGGATGCTGCTGCAAACCTCAGGAGTCAAGGTAAAAAAGTTCTCTTCATCAATTGTTTCAGCTTATTATAAATACTCTTGCTGGGTGCCCAATAGTGGTATGCTCAGCTTGAAGGAATGGAGGTTAATGATTAAGGAACTGCAGCAAGCTCATCAGCAGGGAGAAGCAATCCCTCTAGCCATCTGGTCTCTGTGCAATTTAATTTCTTTAGCTGCTGCAGTATGACCCAGAGTCCACCAGTAAAGAGGGGAGAGATAATGAAGATGTCTCTAAATGTAAGGGGAAAAGGAGGCTCCCACCACCCAAGTGGGGGCAGAATGTCGGCCACTTCTGGATCCGAGGGGACCAGCTCAGTGTCCAACTCTGTATGGCGCTGTCGAGAATGTAGCTATGAAAACAGCCCTCCCGGAGAGCCCAAGAGATGTTTCTGGCCCACCCCCTCATTTATTGAGTCTCTACCGTCGTCAGCACCAAGATGGCCAGAGAAGTTCATGTTCCTCCCTTCTCTGGAATAGAAGCCTTATCAGCTATGCAAACGAGATAAGTTTCAGCTAGGTCCTTGAGAAAAGAAAGAAAGAAAAAAGGGTGAAAGTGAATGAACCGTGTTCCTGAATGGAAAGGTATAGACTGAATTTTTGTTTTAGTAAGAAAGCATTGTGGAAATTTTGTCTTTAGTGAAGTAAAAGAATCAGTAATGAAAGGCAAAATGAGTGAACTTGACATGTAGTAGGAAGGTTTGTGCAGGTGAGGAATGTTTGTGGAAGAAGTATGTGAAGAAATATCTTAGTGTGGTTATAGTAATTAAGAATGGAATAAGTTTCTTTGGAAAATCAAGATTTAAAAGTTAATTATCCTATGTGAAAATCTAATAATTGATAAATGTGTCGTAGGGTTATATAAAATTCCTAAAAGTGCTAATGTGTTTAGTTACTATTCCATTTACTATTTTAAAACATTGTATACTGCAAAATTGATCAAACATTGTCAATTGTGCTTAACCAAATCTTTAACTAGGGTTATTTTACTCTTTACTATTTAAAGAAACTATTGTCTGCTGATATTTTCATGTTCAAAATTTGTGAAAAGAATGTTGGAAATAACATACTTTTTCCCAATGTTACCAAATTAGGAGAGTTTCCCCCCACCCTCTTTTGTAAGCCATACTGTTTGGGTACTCAGGCCATAACTCAGGTTTGTTTGTGCTGCATGCGAGCCTGGGGAAAAAGTTTTGTGCCTGGCTCAGTCACTCCTTTTGTTAAGCTTGTTCAAGGCCCTTCTAAACCATCGTAGAGTTCATAGCTCACTTAAAAGATAACCTTTGCAAAACAGTCAACCTGGGCTACAAGACCTTTTGCTAGAACTCCTGGCATTTGATAATGCTAACAGGGAATGTCAAGCCACTCTGTGGCCAGTAAAAGCTGCTGAGGGATCTTTAAAAAAAATTGCAAACTTACTTTGAAAAGCTCAGTCTTGTGGTGTTTTATGATCGGCAAAGGTTGTGTCAGCTCATAGCCGCCGACCCAGAAAAAATCGTTTTGCCACCGACAAAATTGCAACTTAAAGAGGCTTTCCAAAATTGCATGGATTGGCAAGCAGATTATATTGGAACCTTTGATAATCATTATCCACCAAAAAAGCTTTTTCAATTTCTGAAATTAACTGATTGGATTTTACCAAGAAAAGTATCAGCTCAAACTTATTTCACAGATGGCAGCAGCAATGGTAAGGTGAGGCCATTGTCAAGTGGGGCCAATCAGACTCTGAAACAGCAATTACAAAAACAAAAAGGGGGAATAAGAAAGGGAAGTTTTGCACAGGAACTTTCAGCTATAGCACTTTTTACTTTACATTTTTTAAATTTATGGAAAGAAGATTCACAAGTCCCTGCAGAGAGGCACTGTGGGGGGGTGCTATTCGTGCCCCCAGGGATAAACATCAACCTGTCTGGTGGGAGACAATGAGATAGGAGAATGGAAAAAGTAATGGGTTAAAACTTGGGATCAAGTTTTTGCTTGTGTTTCTAGAGAAACTCCTGGAGAGCCTTTGTGGCTGCCCACATGGAGACTTAAGCCTCACCAGGAACCAGGAGGAAACACCTCGATGTGGACCCTCCCGCTGAGGAGATGTTGACTCTCAGCTTGAAGAGAACCAAAACAATGACCTGAAGCAGAAGACAGGCAACACCGCCTAACTCAGGACAATTTGAGAAAATGTCACAAGAAGCAGAAAGCATCCAAAATGCTACAAGAACACCAAAAACACCTGTATCCTTTTTCTTGGCCATGCTCGCAGTAGTTTGTATGGTGGTAAATCCAGCATCAGCCACTGAGTGTGATTATTGGGCATAGGTTCCTAACCCTCCTTTGAATAGAATTCTTACTTGGGGAAATGCGCTAGCGTTGATATTTGTAAATGAGACTCATTGGCTCCCTGGTCTCTATGACTTTTGTGGGCCAGTAGTACCATCTGAAAAAGGCCAAAAATAGAAAATTACACTGTTGGGTTTGGGGATCCCCTATTTGTATTGGTCATGAAAATCATTGTCTTAAAAGGAAGCAACAAGCTTAGATGATAACTTACAAAAAGAAATGCCACCTCTCCTATGAGGTTATCTCTGCTGTCAGCATGGACCTTTAACAGCACAGGTCACACTAATTTATCCAGACCTCCCTGGGCTCCATGTCAGCAAAAAATAGTTAACCATGCCCCAAACTGGGTGCAAGGGGAGTCCTGTGTAGGGAAAGAAAGGCGAGTTCTTCTTAATAATTCTATAGAATAGTCATTGATGGGAGCCCTAAGGGCTCAACTTGTTCAAATCTTTCTACCAATGACCTCCGATGGCATTCGGAGAACAATACTCTCTCTGCCCGCACAAAAGAAGCTCCTATTACATGGCATGAGGCGGGTTTCGGCCTTCCTGCGCTGCACACACCTCAGGGCCCAATGCATAGGGAATTGTGGAAATTGTCTGCAGCTTTAGAACCTCTAGAGTACAGAACCTTTAGAGGAAATTATACACTTCTTTTACTAAAAATGCTTCTCATTATACCCAAGCTTGTCCCAAGTTGCCATTTGTTCTCCTTGTAGGACCCACCACAATTGACCAAGCTAATTCTACTGTGACATGTTCCAAATGTAGACTTTACACATGTGTTAACTCCGCAGTTTCTTTTCAGTGACAGCACTGAGTCCATCTACATCTTAAAAGCATGAAGGGGTATATGGCTCCCAGTGCGAATGTCCCGACTCTGGCAGGACTCTGCCTCTTTACACACTGTTCAACAAGTACTCACAAAAATTTTATGCTTCTGCAAGCATTTTCTCAGGCTGCTCATTATTGGCATTATCAGTGTCACCGCCACTGCAGCAGTGGTGGGAACTGCCTCTCATCTGGGACTCCAGACTGTGCATTTTGTCCAACAATGGCATGCTAATGCTAGTTTACTGTGGAATTCTCAAAAAGACATTGATATTCAGCTTGCAGCTGAGGTTGCAGATTTATGGCAAGCCATCCTCCTGGTCAGGGATCAGCTTACCTGTCTGCAATTACAAATGAGACTTCAGTGTGACTGGCACTACACACAGTTCTGTATTACTCCACATTTGTATAACGCCTCTCAGCATACCTGGGGCTGGGTGAGAAAACATCTAATAGAACAGGAAAATCTTACCTCAGATGTGCAAAAATCATAGCAGTAAATTGCTCAAACTTTCAGCCACAAACTGGAATTAATCACTGGAACTGATTTAATGGATGACATTGCATATAACTTATCGGAGCTCAACCCTTTACAACATTTGAAACCTGTGGCCAGCTCCATTATTGTTTTATTAATCATTCTAACTCTTCTCCTTTTATTATTCTTTGCAGTCTTCTGAATTAGCAAATAAATGCCTGCGGAGATATCAACACCTCCGACTCCTAACAGCACTCCCTCCTTGCAAGGAGCAAAAGAAAAGGGGGGAGGTGTGAGGATCAATAAAGAGGAAGCTTAGTTTAGATAAATAATGCCTTAGTGGAAAAAACAATAATTCAGGTGCCTGGAACTCTAGGTACTCGCCCTGCAGGGAAAATCTTGGCTGGGGTTGGGGTGGGGGATTGTTTCCCTGCTGAGACTGGGGAAGAAGTCAAGGGCGGGATAGGTAACTAAAACCTTTTAAATGTAAACTCACTTTGTAAACAATGATTATAAGAATGGCTGACTTACTCCTTCTATGTGTAATGGCAGTAAATACTCCTGGAGTGAGATATTCTGGGTGGCAACCCTCAAAAGGATGGCTTCGCCTCCTGACACCACTTTCATTCTGTCTTAGTCTTTTCCTCAATCCTTGTGCCACCACCCACCAAATCCTCCTTCTTCTAGCCCTGCTCCTAGGATTTGAGCCCCACACTGATGGTGTCTTCGAGAAGCCCACAGGGACAGGAGCAGAAGCCTGGTGGAGCCCTGCTGGGGTGACCAGGGGGCAGGCGGTGGCACCTGCAGTTGCTGGCGCCTCACTTTCTACTGGAAGGCACTCTTGTATTTTGGAGGGAAAAGTACAACACATTAATGGCATTAAGGAAAATAATCAAACAATGGTTTCAGGAAAAAAAAATACCTTTCAAGGAGAAAGTATAAAATTGTGTAAACAAAGGAAATACGATTTTTCTAAATTAATAAATAATTTTGCTTCCAAAATTGTATGTCCATGCTCCACCCTCTGGAAAGTCTCAGAGGCCAGAGCTGCTCTCCTGGTACAGAGCTATCCTGCCTCCCTGGGAGGATCCATGTGTGTCTCTGCTGGAGGAAATCAGTCCACAGAAAGGTCCAAATGGGAAACTCACTGGAGAAGTGAATGAGAAGGTGACTGACGGTTGCTCTGTCTTTTTTCAGTCCAGAAGCACAGAACTTAGGAGAAATGCATTGTGCTTCTGGGTGTGTGTGTGTGTGTGTGTGTGTGTGTGTGTGTGTGTGTGTGATGAAACAAAGTACTTTATTAAATTTCTGTGCATGTCTACATTTTAATAACTTGGCCTTTTTTTTAGGTTTCACCGAAACAATCCATACATAATGTCTAAAAATAATTTCATTACACTTAGTGCCTTATACTGCCAATAGGCATTCTGCTTTCAGATCCTGTGCACGTGAACAGTGGCTGCTGTGGACAGGAGAGAAGTGTATGTCATGTAACTAGTGGAACTGAAGTCCAATTGGCAGAGCGAAGACAATTCCCAGACTTTTTACTGTAACCGCATTCAAAGTTAGAAAGTAAAACAGAACAACCACCGCCAAAAAAATACATTAGGTTATTGAATTTACACAATTCCAAAAGAATTTTGTGAACTCCTCTCATGAGTTCAACTATTTTTCCAAGTTTTTCATATGATGCATTCAGGTTAGGTTAGAGTATTTCTTTTACCTTTTAGGCATAAGCCCCCTAAAAAAGCAAGTAGATGAAAGCATTATTTATAAGGATTTATAAGGGTGTGAGGGCAGTAGATAGATGAGCTTGTTAGGCTGGCCCAGGGACAAAAGCAGCAGCGGCCAAACCTGGGAAAACGGCAGCCATGCCCGGGAAAAAGGTGGCTGACATCAGACTAGAATCACAGGACCAATCCCCAGTCGCGACGTAGGAAGCCCGCGAAATTCCTTTGCTTAAAGAGCACGCTTTTCTTTGTTGGGGCGCGACTTCCCCGGCCCCATTCTGCAGACCGGAGAACCTCGCCCAGGTGTGCAAACCCCGATAAAGCCCTGGCATTTTGACTTTTTTGTTTAATTGACTTGCTTTCCTCGTGGATCCCAGAAAAAAACCTTTCAGAGCTCAAATGAAGACTTGGTGAGCATGGGTTTCAAAGTCTGTCTGCATTCTTATCATCATCCCATATTCTCTTCTAACAGTGTGAGCATGGCATTCTGCCGATGAGGCGCAATGCCACACAGCCTAAAGCTGCCTCTAGGAAGAACTTACAGCCAGAGGCACTCACCACCTGAATACATTAGAGATGGCAAGAAATTCTCCGAAGTTCTTCCCATGATAAGGTTGACTTGTCAAAAGCATGCAGCAAAGTTGTTCTGGGACTCCTGAAACTAGATAATAGGAAAGTTTTTTGGCTTCTGGTCAAGTTTCTCAGAACACTCACTCTTAGGCCCAGAAGCCATGTTATAAGGAAGTTCAGAGAACTGAAGAAAGCCCCTATGGAAAGGAACTGAAGCCCCTGGATGCCAACTCTGGTCAAGTTCCCAAGTGATAGCACCAACTTGCCAGCCAAGTGAGTGCATCACCTTGAAAACTGATGCTCATCCCATCAAGTTGTTTCAGCTGGTACCACATTAAGCAGAGATAATCTGTGCCCCCCAAGTCCTTTCCATATCTCTCTCCATCTCCCTCTCCCTCTCCCTCTCTGTCTCTCTCTCTATATATATATAAACTTACATGCATATAGAGACAGATAATAGATTTAGCAGATATAGATAGATAATAGCCATAGGAATATTTCTCAACAAGTTCTGGTCCACAAGGTGTTGAAATTCAATTGCCATGATTTGTTTGTTATTTGTAGGGTCCAGGGCCAGGAAATACCTGGTATTTAGGCTTTATCTCCATGGGATTCACCAGCTTCTTAGTTCTGCTTAACTCCATGGAAAGCAAATTCACCTTATCTAGCAACTGGGACATGATGTAAGTGGGTTAAGCATCATCTTCATCTTTTGGATCAGGAGGCAAGATGCTAGGGTTTCTGTCTCGGGCAACCGGGCTCCTACCAGTTCTGCTTCTGCTGAGCAATGCCTCCCAGGCTGTGCTGCTTCTCTGTGATTTTGAGTGAGGTAACAATTAGGGGTCTTTTGAAGAAAACATGATTAGCCTCCTCCTCCTCTGCTCTTGCCAGCTTGCTTTTTATTCTCCAAGCAGGGTGAGCTATTTGTTCAGGCCCTTATGCCTACTAGGTGTAGTTCAGAATCAGGCATCCGTTTCTGCAACGAGTCGAGTGTCCAGCCTTCATTGTTGTCCACTTTTGTTTGCTGGCATTCTGGGGGGCAGGCATTGTCCAGAAGTTACATTTGGAGGCTCTGAACATCGCTGACTGGTTCAGGGAGGGTTCTGTAGCCTTTATAGTTGGCCCCTGACAACCTGGAGGTTAGGAGTGTTGACCCCCACCTCAGAGTCTAAATCCACATAAAACCATTGACCTCCCCCAAAGCATAACTACAGGCATCCCTTGAAATATGACCCCACCACATACCAAAATCCACAAATGCGCAAATCCCTTAGAGTTGGCTTCCATATCCATGGATTCCACCAACTGATATTGGAAGCTGGTTCAGGCTAGAACTATAGAACCTGAGGATAGAAAATAACCTGTGTGTAATTATATCCTCACAGTTCAAACCCATGTAGTTTAAAGGTCAGCTGCATATCTACCTTCACAAAATTATGTTGAGGATTTTATCCTCATCACTGAATTAAGTTGTGACTTATTCTGTTTTGCCTTACTAACTTCTGTGTGTGTGTGTGTGTGTGTGTGTGTGTGTGTGTGTGTGTGTGTGTTGGTGCAGGTCTGGGGTGAGGTTCTCCTGTGTAGAGCCCTAACTGAGGAGGCCAGGGGAGTTACTGGGGGTGAAGATTCCACGTTTTCTCTCCCTTGTCTGTGTATTCAGTCAACTCTGCTTCTGCATAATATGTTAAGGCTCCAGGAATCATTCCTGCAGCCACAGAAGCTCTCACCCATGGGTATGAATGCTTTCTTTCCTCCTCAACAGATGGAGATAAACCAACATAGTTAAAGTCAAAAATACCCATGCCCTTCACTCTAGAAATTCCACCCCTCAGATATTTTCACTGGTTATCGACTATAACTTAATTTTTTAGTGGACAGATATTTGAAATGTCATGAATTCACATTAACAGGCAGTTGATTCAACAAACTGTAATTCAGTTTTTCCGGAGAGTGTCATGTTGCCTTTAAACAAATGTATTAGAACGATGTCAGTTGGTATGACAGGTGTAAATGCTTAGAAGAGTGGATTACGTGTGCAATAGCTATTAGATTTTGTTATTGTAAGGTGAGATAATTCAAGATGCAGGTATATGCCTTTATGATATAATACATACATATGTACATATATACATATATGTGAATATATCTGTAGAAACATTAAAAAACTTTATATATATATGAGCATATACATATGTATGACTAGGTGACTGTAGAGAAAGGTGAAAAGTTGAACAAGAGTGAGTAGAGCTAAAAGAAAAAAGACTAAAAGCAAATAGACGTTTCCATGATTCAACAACTTGTATATGTATGTACTTGGAGAGAGAGAGAGGGGCAAATGGCTGTTATCTTCAGGTAATGGAGGTGCAGAATCTTTCCTTTCTCTGATTCCTCTTTACCATTTTTCCACTTTTCAAATTTTTAAAACAATGAGCATGTGTTACTTATGTAACTGGCAAATAAAGGAAATTTTCAGTCCTTCAGTGACTAAAAAAGGATATGCGATAATGAAGATGATGGAAAAGATAATGACGTGTGGCTACTATTTATGATGTAAGAACTCTTTCAATGTAGTCTCACTCTCCAACTTAACAATACGGTTGGAATTTTACATAGCTTTCTTTGCTGCTATAAGTATTTATAAATGTTTCAGATTGTAAAGTTGGAAAAATCCCCTCTCACAATAAAACGAGCTTTTGACCCCAAGTGCTCATTTCACACATCAGACACCTGAGCCAGGAGAATCGCAGGGGTTTCTTTATTGACATGTCTGTGCAGACGTGCCAGCTTCTCTGGAGGTGGGGTACTTTACTGTGGGCTTTATTATTTGAATCTCTGTCTCTGTCTCTGTCTCTCTCCCCCTCTCTCCCTCTTTCCTCCCCACCCTTGTTGAGATATAAGATATAATTGAAATGTAACACTGAGGTATATAACATGATGATTTGATACACATATAATTTTGAAATAATTTTAAGATTAGTTAGTATTTTCATCACCTCATAGAATTAGGGTTGCTTTTTATGTGGTAAGAACACTTGCGGTGTACTCTTTTAGCACCTCTCAAGTATTTAACACAGTATTAACTGTGGTAATCACTCCCAGTATTAGGTTCTCGGCGTTCATTCACCTTTCAGCTGGAAGCCTGTAGCCTTTGATGAACATATCTGCATCTTCCCCAGCCCCCAGTCCCTGAAAGCCGTAATTTTACTCTCTGCTTTCTCTGTTTGGCTTTTTTTCAGATGCCAAATATAACTGAGATTATACAATCTTTGTCTTTCTCTGTCTGAATTATTTCACTTACTATGCCTTCGAGGTCCAGCCAGTTGTCATAAATGGCAAAATATCCTCCTTTTAAATGGTGGAATTACACGCACATGTGTGTATGTATGTGTGTAAACTATATACATAATTGCATAGATACATGTGTATAGATAACACTGAATTATACACATGTTATTATGTATATATACACATACTATTCAGCCATTAAAACTATTTATGTACATAAATATATAAATGTACATAAAATAGATATGTGTATACATATAATCCAGGTGATGGACATGCAGGTGATTTCCATGTGAGAGTCATTGTGAATAATGCTGCAACGGACTTGAAGATGTAGCTATCTTTTCAAGATAGTGATTTTGTTCCTTCTAGCTATGCATCTTAGGGTGGGGTTGTTGGATCATATAGTGGTTCTATTTTTAATTTTTTGAGGAAGCACTGTACACACTTCACTGTATATAAATTATATTTCAATAAAATACAGTGAACAATAGCTACTAGAAACACTCTGGTTGGGGATGCTATCGTGTCCTCAGAATCAGATGAGTGGAGTCGGGGAGGTTGTATGGGGTGTCACTTTCAGGAGGAGTCCAATTTGTTACTCTGATGTATATTTCTTAGCCAAGCATCCCAATAATCTGAAGTCACTTTGCTTCACCTTGGACTGACATTTGGATATTCTGGCAGGAAACAAAAGAATCAGTCTTGCTGATGAATGCACTTTCTGAAGACATGCAGATGTATTAAGTTGTATTATGTATAATCAGAGTCTAGATGAATGGTCAGGTTAGTACATAACAATGTCTTTGGCTCTGGGCATCCAAACTCTGAGCAGGTGTCAGTGCATCAAGGATACATCATCTGGGAATCGTTTTTAAAACTCTAATATTTTGACAAACTCCGTTTTTGTGGCCACCCAGCCCCTCGATATTGAAGCTCTGGGAGACATTTCTCAGCATAATTGAACTTGTTTTAGGGCAGCTCCAGGACATGACTTCTTATTTTGAAAGCATGGCTAGCTTCTCACACCAGCATCTTGGACTTCTCAGTTTGGTACGTGGACCTGGTGTTAATCTCCTCTGTTTACATGAATTGGGGTAATTTTCTCCCCATGACATCAGTCTCCAATATTTTTATTATGGGAAGTAATTTTCACTGTCAATCTTCACTAAGTAGCAGTAAGATAACAAAAGCAACAAAATCCAAACACTAAAATCCAACACTAAGACATCAGTCGGAATCTTTCCCCTCAATTGTGGGCTTTTCATGTATGAATCTAGCTTTATTTTAGTCTGTTCAAACCTTATTATAGCAGCAAAGAATAAGCAGTGTAGCCCAGCCCTCCATGGTGGCTGCTCTCTGCTCTGTACCACAGAGGAGAGGAAGACTTTGGGCCATTCTCCATTCAGAGGCAGGGGCTGGGGAGAAGGAAAGCCATAGAACAACATCCACCAACTGATCTTGGAAAAACAACTTTCAAGAGTACTTGCCACAAATGGTGGCAGAGCCCAGTGGACAATGGTGACGAACACTTGGTGATTTAGTGGAGAGCAGGCTGTGTTGATGTGTATCTGAGGAATGAGGAACCTATATGAGGTTATTTTGATGTGTAGAATAAGTTACAATTAAAAAAAAGAGTACTAGCCATATTTTCTCTCTTCCCCATTTTTAGGATGTTTTATAAGGTACTGGGTTTAACCCCGTTAATCAAGATGTTTACTATTCTACTGAAGCCATTACGCAAACCGACCAGTAGAAGCCATTCTATTGAAGCCATTCCCCAAACCGACCAGTAGAGAGGCAAACAGATGTCATGGCAGAAGGATGGATTCTAGACCCAGACAAGCCTGGGTTTGAAATCCAGGCTCTGCTACTTACGATGGTATTGAATTTGCCAAATAACCTTCCTGAGCCAGTTATGAATGAGGAAATGTGAATAAAATGATCTAGCGTTCAGGGTTATTGAGGGGCATTAAATGAGATATGTGTACACACACTCATCATATTTCAGTTAGTTGCCATATAGATAAGCTTTCATTAGCTTTCCTAAAAATTTATTTTTATAAACCATTTTTTTTTTTAATTAAGAAAAAAATTCTTCCAACGTCACAAACAGCATCTTATCTCCTGGCCAATTACTGTAACAAAAATTTGAGCCTGTCATTTAGGCGGTATTTGACACATAATACATTCAGGTTTATTTTTTGTTGTTGTTTTTAAGAGAGGAAGGGAGGAAAAGAGGAAGACGTATTTTAGGCAGGAAGGAAGTTAGAGGAAGAAGTATCTTTATTCATTTAGTTTATTTTAATTTTCAAGCCCCTGGGGCCTTCCGTGAGCTGCCTGCCGGCGTCTCAGCCACCTGAGCCACAAGGGTGCACCCAGCACCTAACACGTATTTGAGTACGTGAAATGGGCACCGCTGCTTTTAAGGGCATTGGCACTGTGGCACATTCTGTGTGCAGCGGAACTGGCGCCTCATCTGTCTTCTCTTCTCTGAGCAGTGGTGTATCTGAAGAGGTGTGACGTGGGCTCTGCAGGGGAAGAAGGCAGCTGTACTCTGATGAGAGAAGGTGAAAATTAGACCCACCAAATGATTCTGTCCCCTCTGCCCTGGGTCTGTGGATAAGAACATGCCACTCGTCTGAGTTGCTTGGCCTCCCTGCCTTTCCTGTCTTCTGACATGGAATGAGAGAGCCTTTCTTCCCCTCCTTCCAGGTACCCTATGGACTCCTTCTAGCTTGATGCCTGGTTTGTGGTAGTTTCCCACCATCGTGGCTCCGACTTTCACTTCTCTTTAGGATTAGATGTTTTCTTCAGACAATCTGTCTGAGAAAACCTAAGGAAACACTGGAGATAATACACAAATCGAATAGCTCAGAAACAACAGGGTGGGGAGAGGCAGACATGTCTTGCATGTGACTGATTTTCCTCCAAACAGCAAGGCCAGCCTTGAGAGTTGAGAAGTGATAAAAGCTATATGAGCTCATCTCTTCCTCCTAAGTGCACAGATCACCTAATCACTCTTGAGACTAAATCATAGAAAAGCATGAGTTTGACTCAGGCAAAAACACTATAAAGAGGAGAATAGCCAGTTTACAGGTGACAAAGGCATGAAAGGAAGTCATGTTCACAAAGAGGATAAAGATGATAACGTCAGATTTTAAAACAAGCTAAAAGAAATGAGCAAAATAGTAAAATTGATATGAATATAAAGTTTGAAAAATTCAGGACATAAGTGACATAACAAATGGAAGTTTTGAAAAAAGAAAGGAACAAAATACTATAAATTATGTATAGAAAACATTATTTCAGAAGCTTAAAGACTAAACTAGAAGGAATTGTAAAATAAAAAATTACATGCATAATGGCTTAAGAGAACATTTGTAAAGAAGGAAAATCTTTAAAGAATGCAAGAAGAGAGAAAGATTCAACAGAAAGAAAGAAGTATAATGGTTAAGCAAAAATGATCCAACATACATACCTCAGAAGGCTCCAACATGGATGGTCAACATAGAGGAGCAGAAAATGCCGTAACTACAGTTCAAGAAGACTTTTATGAAATAAAAAAGACACAAAACTACATTTTATAAAGTGGGCATATCATGTACAGAGGAAAACTAACCCAGAATGGCCCAAATCGAGAAAGAAAAATCCTTTGGTTATCTAGGCAACAAGGTCAAGTCATGTATAAAGGAAAGAAAATAAAATTGCCACTAGATTTTTGATGCAGTGCTTTATGCCTGAAACAATACAACAATGTAATCAAGAATTCAACGCAGGAAAGTATCAGCCAAAGCTTCATGTTCAACCAACTTATCTTTAAGTTTAAAGGCCACAAATAAAATTGTATGAACACACATCAACTCATAAAATATAGCTCCCTTCAGCCCTTTCTGAGGAATCTTCTATGGAATGGACGTATACAACCAAAATGGATTAAAAGAAGATAAGCATCAATACTGGTGATGAGAGTAAGTGACATATTTTAGTTCCACCTGAGACTAAATGATGATTTTAAGGAAGACAGAGTAGTATGTTATAACTATAGTCTCTTACAGTGTAAATACAGTTCAACTATAAAAATAAGGGGTTTAGGGAGTATACATATTAATTACAGGGGAAAAAAACACCGGTTGCCTTGTAAATATCAACCGAGAGCCCAAAAAATGTATTATAAATCAAACACTAGGAAAAAGGGAATGTTGGAAGTAACATTATCAAATAATTTCAGTATCACTCCTAGTTAAGAACCGACAAACATAAAAATAAAAGGAGAGGGGAGGGCAGAGGGTGGCAGAGCCCACTGGACAATGGTGAAGAACACTTGGTGATGTGGTGGGGGGCAGGGTGTGTTGACATATCTGAGGAATGGGGAAACTGTACATAGGAAGTTATTTTAATGTGTGGAATAATTACTACAATAAAAATTATTTTAAAAAAAGAGAAAAAGAAAAGTAAAGGTATTACATAAAGATAATATAATATAAAGGTAAATATCTGAAAAATAATATAAACCTTCCTAAATAACAAAATTTACATTTCCCCAAAGAGAGAGCATAGAAATAAACCATACAACTAAAAAAAATATGGAAAGACACAAATATTTAAACCCACATAATGAAATACTATATATGAATTGAAATAAAATATACTAATAAATCAATACATGTAATAAAAATGCTGAGATTGAGTAACAAAGCAAATTAGCACTATGTCGTATACAAGAAAAACTGAAACTATTCAAAAGGTTGAAAAGAAAAGGATGAGTGCACACCTGTGGGTCAGGGGAAATCCAAGGGTCCAGGTTAGATACCCAGGGCTGGGGAAGGGGGTTTAAATAAAGAAAAGGAAGACACTGAAATATCAGACATATGCAAATAAAGTAAGACTGAGAACTCTATTTTGATATCTGACAAGGTAGAACTAAAAATAAAAAGATGAGGTTTTAGAAGGCAAAAGTTCTTAATTTACTGTTACTCCTATTATGTGCCCAATGACATTTTAACAAAGTTCATAAAGCAAAAGTTAAAAAAAAAAGGAAAAAAATACACTAGTAGTAAAAAACACTAACACATCTTGCTCAATTACAGATTATATGAGAAAAATATGAGTATAAATGTAGAAGACTTATGGAACATAATAGACAATTAGAGCTTATAAATATCTAACACTTAACCCAAATAATAGAGAACACACATTTTCCAATGTACCTGGAGAGTCATGAAGATTGACCATGTCCTAGCCACAAAGAAAGCTTCAGTGTTCTAAAGATTTGCATTGTGATTTTAAAAATACTAGAAATTAATCACAAAATCAGACAGCTTTCTTGGAAATTAAAACAAAACCACTATTAAATTCCTGGGTCAAAGGAGAAATACTAAATAGTAAAATTTCTTGAAAATAATGATAAACAGTAAATAAAAGAAAAGATGCAGCTATATAACACTATCAAAAAAAAGACAAAGAAAATAAATGAAGCAACCATTTAAAAAAACAGAAAAAGAACAAAACAGCCAGAAAAGAAAACAGAAGGAAGAAAATAAAGACAAAAGCAAAAATCAATATGAAAAACTGGTTCATATAAAAATCACTAAAACAAACTCTAACCTGATTAGCAACAAAAAAAAGTCACAAATACAAAATTAGAAATCTCAAGGGGAAAATCTCAAAACAGAAACTTTTATAAAAATCATGAGTTTACTCTGCAGAACTCTGCAAATACATTTGAAAATCTTGATGAAATAAATATATTTCTAGAAAAGTAAGCTTACCAAATTGACCCCAGCAGAGAGGAATAAAAGGTCTAGCATCCAATTGTGAAAAACAAAATTCATCTGAATAAATTTAGAGACCTAATTAGCTTTACTAAATGATTGATGAATTGGAAAGTATCCAAAGAGCAAATAGAAAGACACTTACAGGACTTGTACAAAGAAAGATTTTCTACAGTCAAAGTGGAGGGACAAGGTTATTTGAAAAGAAGAGAAAGACTATTTCAGGCAAAGCCACCTTCCCTTAGGAGAAGGTAGGGCTCTTAATCAAACAGGTGACTTCACCCTTGCTTATGGGGAGACTCCAGATTGATTGGTGTAAAATTCCACTTTGGGGAGAGACTGAAACTGCAGTTAGATCAGATAGCTAATTTTTTGGTGGGATTTGGCATAGATGACTCTCTTTGGGGCCTGTTTCTTTTTCAGCACGATTTTTTATAATGGATGATTATGTAGAGAGAAAGCAATTGAAGTAAATGACAATGATATCCCAAAGCCTTGAGAAAACCCTCATTCTAAAACATTATCCATCAGGACTATCATAGCAAATTTCGCAAGAAAAGCAGATGACATTGAACTTGTAATTCAAGGAACCACTGTTTGGATGGATGAAGTCCACTGGAAGGAGTACAAGTCAGGATAAGAATCGATTCACACTGAGAAAGTGGGAAACACTGGTCACCGACCTCCACCCTGCAATCCTTCCCGAATGCTCTAAATGAGGCAGGTCAGCCAGCTGCAGGAAAATTAACTGCTGCTAAAAGGGGGAATTCCACACAGGTTTCCTCCGGTAGAGGAGGAAAGAAGGAAAGTCTTCCCCTCCGCCAGGAAATCCTACTCTTTTCACAGGAATCTCAGGAATATTAATCAGTTTGGGGCAATGACTCCCCAGCAGTTTTACAAAGGTACCCTCTGGACTCCTGCTCTGTCTCTTGCACATACCTCCTGGATGCACGTTTCCTTACCTTACCAATTAGCTGGTTTTTTTTGTTTTTTTTTCAAATACCCTAACTTCCCTCCCACTGGAGAGGGGCTAAGTTCAGAGACAGCTGACACGAACATAATTCGTACACCATTTTGGCAATGTGGGCATTGAGAATAAAATCTCCCCAAGGTCAATTCTGAGACTCATTCTAGAGTATGTCTACACTCGCTCCCAAGTGTGTGCTTTCCTTTTCTGATGAAACTTTTTATTCTTTCATCTCTTTCTGACTCCTTGAATTCATTTTTTGGGAAGGATTAGAGCCTGAGGCCTGGGGCCCAGCTTCCCTTCAAGCTCAGCCTTTACAGAAACCCTCCCAGGCTCTGATATCATAATAAGCTACTCCCAAATTCTTCCTGCCGGTTGTCTTCTCCTTTGCGGCATCACACTACTGGCTGCATGTGACTGCCCCGTGTTCCTGCAGCATGGGCATGGACAGATGTCTTTGTATAATCCCTTAGACTGTGAAGCACCTGTCATTAAATCTCTTGAGTAATGTCCCATTCCAGAAATTAGGGGCCAGTAACCAAAAAGTAACTGAAAATGGAAACCCAAGGAAATAAAGAGAATAAAAGCCAAAGATCTAAACATGCCACTCCCATGGTCTGGGAGCATCCTGTCTCCTAATTGTTTCCTCTTTCATTCCTTTGTCATGTAGATCAAGTGGGTGTTCTCCACTAGAAGGACTGTTCCTTGGGAGGAAGGGAGAAGAAGGTCTTGGTTTCAACCTGGCTTTTGGTGGCCTAGGGGAGAGAGAAAATTACACAAAGACCTATGAACTGTCTCTATTATAGAGTTTGACAGCTTATGGAGCAGGGTTCTTTACACTGACACATCCCAACAGCCTTGAATAATTGCGAGGAGGTTTGGTAGTTTCATTTCTTCCCCTGAATAGTTGAGGGGAAAAGCTCAGAAAGGCTCCAGTTCAGAGCCTTGTGTTCTAAGCAGGCCCTCCATCTAATGCATCATGAGCTCATGGCTTGTACTTACATGTCTGACAATTACCAAACCACCACCTCCCGGGATGCGCTCCTTCGGCGTCCCTTGTTAATGCTAGGTGCTTATCAAACTGTGACACGAGCACCAGCCACCTTGCTAAAATGCAGGCTCTGAGTTAGCATGTCTGCACGGAACCTGAGAGTCTACATTTCTAACATGGAAGCTCTTTGTTAATGCCAATGGTGCGGGTCCACAGACCATGCTTTGAGACTTTACAGGCCTCCCTTGATTCGGCCTCGCAATCAACCCATACGGCAGTGCTGTTCAGCACTGACTACACCTGGGAGGACTTTAAATTTGTCATTTGCAGATGCAGCCCATAGGAATCATATCAGTATCCCCAGGAATGAAACCCAGTTGCTCTAATACAGGCTAGAGTTGAGAACTACTGCTCTAGTAATAGTATCCTTGTCTTACCGCTGGAGAAATGCAAGCTTAGAGAGAGTAATTACCTTGCTGAAATCCTAAACATAGTGATGGCGATGGGACTTGGACCTTGGTTTGTGTGGTTCCAGAGTCATGCTCTTAACCACTGTTTTGCATGGCTTCCCACAGAGACAACACTGCCTATCACTGTTAACAACAATCTATGATGTTAACTGAGGACAGAAGACTGGCACACATTAAGTCATCAGAAAACAGCCCAGAGACGTCTCAGCACTAAGACTCTCAATATAATACATGGCCTTTCATCATTAGGAGGGTAGAAGGCTCTCCCTGGGGTTGGAGGTGCTTGCTATTCCCTTGAACCCAGTGCATACATGGTACTGATACACCCCTGGTTCCCTGACTCTCCAAAATCTGCTGCACGTTTGGAGTATTTTCTCTTCCATAGAGATTTTAAGTGTAAGAGAAAGCCAGGTGCATTAAATCAGTGTAATTAGCCCTGAAATGCTTGTGATTGAGGAAGTGGATTCCTCAGAGAGAGAGAGAGGACTCTCCAAGGCTTTATCAAACTGGAATTGTGAAGCCCTGGGCTGGACAGCAGCCAGACGTCTGCCCCTTTCTGATGGGAAGCAAAGGATTCCCCAGGGACCGATGTGCTGGCAATGGCTGGGCTGACTCTTCCATCTGGGAATTCATTAATAAGGGCTTCGCTTCAAAGGCAGATAACAAGCTAATCAGAAAGGGAAGGAAAGTCCTGCAAATCTCCTGCCTAATGAGTAACATGGGGCAGAACAGGTGGAGTGAGGGCTGGGGTACCATTGTCTTCAATGCTGGGCTGCCGGCTCACCACCAGCTTTGACCCAGAGTCAAGAGATAAGTCTCAGGGTACGAGTGTTATTTAAAGTCTGTAATGGCACCACCTTCCTAGGCCAGCTTCCACCCTTACCATCAGCATTGTTCCAGAAACTTACACAACAAAGTCCCTGCTCACCAGGAATGCCACCTGGATCCAAGGTCAAACCAACTGGCTGAGGGAGAAGGGGCTGTGCATGGACCTCCTGGTCCACATGCCTTCTCAGAGAGAAGGTGACAGCTGCTTCCTTCGACCTGCACATGCACAGGGAGACCATGGCTTCCTGGTTCTAAAATAAATGTTGACGACAAAAATGCACTGTTTCCACTCAAGAATCAACATTTGCCTTATGATTTAAAAAAGGTATTTGGGGTTTTATAAAATGAATTTGGGCTCATAAGCTAAGTAGATGGGGATAGAAATAGTGAGTATCAAGAAGGCAGTTGCCGTTGTCAGGTTTCCTTTCGTCAGATGTCAGCCCCTGTGTGAAGTACCCGTGTGGGCATTTCCCCCCTGCTCAGTCCCCCTCCAGAGCTGTGCTTCAGTTCAAGGAGGCCTGAAATCTTGCTCCAGATGTCACCTTTGGTGCTTTTTGTAAGGTTGGTTCAGGTCACTAGGGAAGCTGGAGACCCCAAAAGGGAAGACTTAAAACAAGACAAGGAACCGTTGCTACCACAAGACAAGGAATCATTGCTTGTCTCCTCCTCCTTCTGACTCTTTGAAAATGCACCCCTACCTCCCAGAGGGTGCGACTTCACTGGCCTCCATCTTGAGACCTGTGAACCTCACCTGGGAGTGCTCCCCACAATAAACGCTGTTTGTGTGCTGCTTTAGTCTATCTTTTCTTTTAGTGTCACTGCAGCCCCCGTTGTAACCTGACACTTTTCTCTGGTGGTGGGTGACTCCCTTGTGAGTAACAGAGTTTGGAGATCAATTCGAATGTTGCTAAGCACCGATTGTTCATCCTCCTGGCCCTTCTTACCAGGTTTCTTTCTTCCGCCCATCCCTCTCTCACACCTTCCCAGATGGTCACTCTTCTTTCCCTTCCAGCATGAAGACCATGGAGGTCCAACCCTGTCCCAACTCCCCGCTTTGGGTCTTACCAATTCTGCAACTTCCGGTGACTCTGCTGTGAACTGGAGGTGCGGGATCTCTGCCAGGTAAAGAACTCAAAGTTCCTAGGTGGGAAGGAGAGGTAGTAGGTGTGTGACACTTCCACTCCAGGTAAAAGTCTTTTTCCCTTCTTCCAGAGTCTCTCACTCAGACACAGCATATTGCTAGAGGTAGTTTCTTATTGGAAACTCTCAGCAGATATACAAAGTAAATGCATCTAATCACCTCCCCGATTACATTAGCGTTCTCTGTCATTTGCTTGATAAGGAAACACTCTATGTCAAACTGATGTTTCCTGACGTATATTTTCCCCTGCCTGGGATGAGAGGGTGGAGAATAAGATGGAATTAGAAGGTGGTCTCACCACATAGAGAATGCCTTTCATTTTACACAGCCACTGCATTGCTGTCTCTCCTCTAATCCAGTGGTTTCCGGCCTGGCTACACCACTGGAATCATAGGAAAGGTGGGGGAGACCTTTTAGGAATTTGAATGTCCATGCAGTATCCTCAGATATTTTGCATTTCATTGTTTATGAGGGGACCCAGACATCAATGGTTTTTTAAAATTTATTTTTCATTGTAGTAATTAATCTACACATTAAAATAATTTCCTATGTACAGGTTCCCTGTTTCTTAGATATATTTCAACACTCCATGCCCTTCACCAAATCACCAAGTGCTCCTCCCCACTGTCCAGTGGGCTCCACCACCATTTGCCCCTGCCACCCCATTCCCTTTTGGTAACCTCGGTTCTGTTGCAAATGTTTCAAGGTTGGTTATTTTTCATCTGTTCCTTTGTTTTGTCTATTCACATTTTACCTATGAGTGAGGTTGGATGGGTGTGGTTATGTTTTGATTGATTTCACCTTTTGTTTTCTTCTTGGCTTTCTCCCGGAGGATGTCTTTTGAGGTTACCCTGAAGTTAGCATTCACACTTCTATGTTTACTACCTAATTTTATTGAAAGCATATTAGTCTTGCACTCATTCTAACTATCCACATTCTTGTTCTCCTCTCTTCTTCCCACTGTTAATATTTGCTGTCTTACTGTTTTTCTGTGTGGTTTCTTTATGCTTTATAGAGCATCCTTTAATATTTTTTGTAAAGCAGGTTTTGTGGTAATGTACTCTGTTTAGCTTGTCAGAAAATTTTTTTATCATTCCTTCAGTTCTGAATGATAATCTTGCCAGATATAGTATCCTAGGTTAAAATTCCTTTTCTTTCAGCACTTTGAATATATTATGCCATTCCCTTCTGGCCTGTAGAGTTTTATTTGAGAAGTGTGCTGACGATCTTATGGGGGCTCCTCTGTATGTGACATGTTTTTCTCTGGCTGCTTTTAAGATTCTTTATTTTACATTTTTGACATTTTTATGACAATGTGTCTAGGTGTATTTCTGTTTGGGTTTCTTTTATTAGGAACTCTTTGAGCTTCCTGGATCTGGAGGCCTGCTTCATTCTTCAGGTTGGGAATGTTCTCATCTATTATTTCTTCAAATATGGTTTCTACCCCCTTTTCTCTCTCTTCCTTTGGGACCCCTATGATGCGAATGTTGGTCCTTTTGCTGTTATCCCAGAGGTCTCAAATGCTGTCTTTGATTCTTTGAATTTTTTTTTAATCTATCTGCTGACTTGCTTGATTGAGTTCCTCTGTCCTATCTTCCAGATCACTGATTCTATTGGAAGCTTCATCTGTCCTATTGTTGAGTCCCTCTATTGAGTTCTTTAATTGGTGTCTCTTACCTGTTTGATGTCTTGTTTTAATTCTTCTCCTTGCTCCTTGACATTCTCATTTACTGCCTCTGTGGTTTTCTTGATTCCCATGAGTATGTTAATCACTGTTACCCTAAATTCATCAGGTAATTCACATATGTCTGCTCTATTCAGATTTTTCCCTGGGTTTTTTATTGGATCTATGATTTCATGTATATTTCTCTGTGTCTTTGCTCTATTCAGCATTCTGTTTATATTTCTGAGGATTCGAGTTCCCTGGTGTTGCGTAGGCTTGGCAATCAGGCTGCAGTTTCGCCTCTACCCACAAGGTGGCACTAGCAGGTAGTGCCGAGGTTTGGGACTGCCTCTCACTGTCTTTCAGGGATGAGGTATCTGATGGGCGGGACTTCTGGTGGGTGGATGTGCAATGGGTGGGGTTTCCGCTCAGTAGACCCCAGGCTCTGGCTCCAAATGGCTGTGAGAGGGGTTTGAGCTCTTTGGCTGATTTTCAGTATGGCTGTGCCCGGTGCAATTTCTCCATGTGGGCTCCAGCTCAGCTTCTACCCAGTTGGCCTCCGTGGTTCCACATCTCAGCCCCAGTGGGCCTGCCTCTCGCTGCCTCTGCAGCTGATCCCCAGATCCCTAGCCTCTGCCCCACTGTGCGTCTGGAGAGCCCCAAGCTCTATCCTGAATCCAAATCCACGGCTTAGCTGAGAATCCCACTGGGTGTCCTCACCCACCGTTAGTCTTCAGCTATTCTGTCTCCAGCTGAAGTGGCGGTTGTTTCTTGGTGTTTGCCTCAAGATAACAGGTGATTTTTTTGGTTTTTTTTTTTTCTGGTGTCTGTGGGGAGCAACCTGAAAGTGCATCCTATCGAGTCACCATCCAGAAGTCGATTCCCATCAATAGTTCTCTGATGACAAATAGTTTGAAAATTTGGTTGGACATTTAGAATCTCTTGGGAAGCTTTAAAAAATATTGATGCTGGTCCCATCTCTAGAGATTCTGATTAATGGATCTGGGATGCAGCCTGCTTAGGGATTTAAAAATCTTCTCAAGTGAATCTAATACATAGCCATGGTTTGAAATCAAAGCTGTAACTATTTTCTTCTTTCAAATTTTCCAGCTTGGGGGCCATCTGAGAGAGTATTTTTCTGGTAAAACAAGACAACAGCAACAAAAATACCAGTGCTCCTCTGAGTTATTCAGATGCCTGTTTTTCACACTAATTTACTGTACTGATCCTATAGGCAAAGGAGAGCTTTAGGGCTGAAAAGATGCAGGTGGTGAATTTATTCTTCCAGTTCCTCCTCTCCTTTATCTGCAGCCTCCTGCTCTGGGACATCATAAGACCACAATCAACAAATAAGAATAAGCAGACCCCGAGTCACTCTTCCTGGAATTTCATCTTTAATTGAGTTCTAGTAAGTAGGTTGAAGAGGAACTCAGTTAATGCAATGTGTCCAGACTTCCACAAAGGAAACGCTTATGAAAATATTTGTCTTGTATATATGGGATCACGTGATTTGGTGGTGGGACAAATGCCCGAGGACAAGAAATTAGAGATACTGTCTGCTCAGTGCATTAGCTACTTTACTGTTTCCACAGGGAAAGATAAAGGTGTGTTAAAAATCATAGGGGCTACTTTTTTAAGGAAGGAAGGAAGGGAGGGAGGGAAGGAAGAAACATTTAAGGAAGGGATGAAGGAAGAAGGAAGAAAGGGAAAAGAAAGGAAGGAAAGAAGATCTTAACTTATTTATTATTTTGTTTTTTCACCCCAGTCCTGGGTCTCGACCCTTGGTCCTAGGGCTGTATGTGGTCTACACACCAGTGTCTCAGGTACCTCAACACATAGGAGTTATTTTTAAAAATAATCTCAGGCCATGCCCTGCTGGCCTAGTGGATAAGACTATCATGGTTTAGTCCAAATACATCCCAAGAACCTGGGCTCAAGACCAGTCACTGGGGGGAATAACCAAGAAGAACAACTAAATAAAATAAAGTGCTTCCTCCTCTATCTTTCTGCCTGTCTACTTCCTTCTACCATTCCTTAAAAAAAGTCTTAGAATGCTTAAATAAATTAGTAACTTATTGGAAATAGAAGGCGAAACTAGAGATCTCCTCTAGTACTGAGATTCTTAGTTCTTATATAACAATTTGTTTTGCTCATATCCATAGTGGAAGAAAATATCTTTAAGGAAAACATTAAGTCTAGGAATGTTACATATTCAAGAATTGGGTGCCACAATATGTTGAAATGGATCGCTTGGTTTCCTCCTCTTCATATAACACAGTATATTCAAGAATTAATGTGAATAGAGAAAAAATTGAGAAATAAGAATGTAGCTTTATCTTACTACATATTATAACAGCAGACTTAATAAGAACAGAGCTTTTAAATCTGAAGTAGTGGATGGATTCAGTCTCCTATTGTTGATTCCTGAATCCTGTCGTTTGCTCAGACAATTCTACCTCTATGTTCTCATTGCTTTGTCATCATCAAGACATTTATTTACTAATGAAAAAAGATATTGCTTCTGGGGTAAACAAGAAGCAAGAAGTATGATTTATGTATCAGTAACTTTCCTGACGAAACATCATTTCAAGAAATCATGTAGCTGGCACTGTGCCTGTGATAGTACCCGGAGGATTTGGTGCTGAAGCTACGAAGGCTTGTGCTGAAATGGATCACATGGCTTCCCTCCCTTTATTATCTTTACTACTCTTGAGTGACTGTACTAATTAAGTGACTAAAAAAAGCTGTCAGTAGGGAATAGGACGAATTACAAGGCATCAGGAATCTTAAGGGATCAGTTACATCCCATACCTAATCTCCGGTTGAGTATAGACCTGAAAGAAGGAATCCCATGTGCCCAGTCTCCTTTTAACATGAAATAAACTCACTTTTGGAACAGACCTATTTAGAGATCTACGTGGTGGTTCAAGCCAGTTAGAAGGTAGGGCTGGAGACCTCCATATTGACTTATTGCAAAGAACCAAGCAGGAAATTGGTGGACATCAGCTTGTACAAACTGTCCCACACCCCAGTGCTCACATCGTATAGGACATGTGTCAGCTTTGGCAGATTCAGTCTACTACTTTGTAGATCAAAAGCTAGGAGAGAGGTGGCTAAAGTTTAAATGAAACCATGGCTCCCTTATTCATAGGTGAATCCTAGATGTGAGGACAGTAAATACTTGATATGATCCATTGCTGTTCAGTAGACATTATTTCTCGCTCTCTTGGTCATTCGTTATTCTCTAATCAGGTTAAGGGTCACCTGTGAAGTTTGGGGTCAATTATACCTCAGTGAGGAAAAGGAGACCCAGATGATGGTATTGACGTTGTCCCTAAATAATCTCACAGCTTTAGACAAGCTTCCTGAATTCTCTGTGCTCCTCTTTCTTGTTGCCATACCTGCATTTCTCTTCTCCTTTCTCTCTACCTTACAGAGGTAATTTTAGTTATCAAGTGAATTAAAAAATATGAAAGTCCTCAATGATATTCATCTTTATATCTGTGAAATCTTATTCCTAGTAGGTCTTCATAATTTTTTGACAATGAATAAAATGATACCAAGCCCTTATCTTTAGTCCTTAAACTATCAGGCTTATTGTTTTTTACTTGGACTCAGATTTAGGGTGAGAAGAACCAAGGGTCAAGGACATTCTCAAATTTGGATTCCTGTAGTCAACCATTTCTACTCAATAATATAATTACAGATGACTACTCATGGATACTCCCCACTTTCTGACACCTGCAACATATGAGACATCCCAATTTCCATGGGAAATTTGCCTAAACATTTCCACTTATCTGGAGCATCTTTCCATCTCTTCCTAGTATAACTGAATTCTATATGTCCTACAAACTTCATCTTTCAGACCATCCCTAACAGCAATCTCTCCCTACTTAGAATGTCAATGTTTCTTTGTGTAATTAATTATAACTTTAAAGTGTGAATGTCTTGTTCATTCAATTATATTGTAGGTGCCATGAAAACATCTTACCCTTCTTTGAAGCTTGTCCAGTGAGAATGACATACACACACACACACACACATATATATAATATATACTGTAAAACTCCCAGCTATCAGTGGATCTTAGTTTGCATATCTGGATAATCATAAGACATCCAAGATCATGGTCATAGATAGTTTTGCAGTTAAGAAGGAATGAAAACTGTATGTAAAATCTTCAAAGCAAATCAAAAAATAGGGGACACAATTATCATGTGCTAGCAAAAAGGAGTCAAGGTATTGGTGTGGTTGAATAATCATACTTCTTAATATACTGCAAGGATATGGAGTATGGTCCTCCCAAGTGTCAGCTTCTTGACTGTCAGAGAGACTCCAGGAGAATGCAGACTGGAGCTGTCCCCAGCTCCGGTGCTGAAAGGTTAACTTTAAATTTGTACTAACCAGAGACTCTGGAAACACCGGGGAACCGAAACATGAACAAGAAAAGCCTCTGGGAAGGTCCTCAAAATTTACAGCCCAAAACAAAATTCATTTTCTTCTGGATAACATGTTCTTCCTTTTCTATTCCCTAAGTCCTAGCATCCTAGCTTCTTAAATAGCTCTTAAAACCATATTCTCTCTGTTATCCTGGCCACTGCAATAATTTCCAAATTGATTTCTCTCCTATATATACCTATTCAATGCCTGTCATTATCAAGTCCCATACACGATGTCTATAAAATTTGATTCAACGTCAGTAGAGTGGGAGTATGTACCCCAGAAAATCTGGAAGCTAAACCCTAAATTGTAACCACAATAGATGAGAGTGGTATATTTGTAAATCTCCTTAGAGATAAGGTAGTCCCTGGACTAGAAACAGCAAGAGTAAACAAAATCTGTTTATCTGAGTCAAACCAAGTTGAGGCAGAGTGAAGGTCATGTCCATGTTTAAAGAAGGTCTGCGGAGAAAATATGCTGCTCCGAGGGTTGGAGAGTTATCTGCAGATGATAAGAAGGTGAGTTAGCAGTGGGAAAGAACTGGCAATGTCAGTCTGAACAATGCTCAGGTGGCCCATCTGCTCCTTGTCACAGATACGTCTCTTTCGGGAAAATAGGGTATGCTGGTTATTCTCAGTTGATCTCTTTACCCTGCTCTGGTCTTGGGAATCTGGCTCAATGGACTATTTCCATAGTTTCCCTTTTCTCTGACTTCACACTGGGTTTAGAAGTCAGATCAGAGGGCGAGAGTGAGTGAGGTTGGGTTATTGATTCATCCACCCAATCCCATGCAGACTCTACTAGTTTTTAATTTTTTATTATTTTTGCTTTAAGTGGTTTTATTATTTATGTTGCTTACATTGCTACTGAATTTGAAGACATTGAAATTGCACCGCGGTCTGTCTGTGTGCACTCCACACCACATCCACCACCAGAGTTGAGAGTCCTCTACCAGCACTCTGCTCCCTCTTTTCTTTCCTCCCCCACCTGCGACCGCTGTCTCATGTCCTGGTTTTTGTTTTTCTATTTCTGGCTTATTTTTCTTAACGTGATCCTCTCTAGTTCCATCCAGGTTGTTGCAAAGGGGTTGATTTCACCTTTTTTCCAGCTACATAAAGTTCCATTGATATATATATATATATATATATATATATATATCATTGATATATATTGATATAAAGTTCCATTTATATATATGTGTATATATATATATGTATATATATATATATAGATCTCACAAGCTATCCTGATTTAAGGTCACAGTTCTGCAAGTGACTTCTCCTAGCTCTCTCCCTCTGACTTCCAGTTGTCACTTTCTTGTCTTGTTCCTTCTATTCTGTAGGTGGTAATGGTGGCATTGAACTGTCGCCAAGTTGCCCAATTTGAATGCGCCATCTGTTTCCTGCTGGATCCCTGATCAAGGCCTGATATCATTAAGCATTCGAATCCCAAGTTCCTTGCCCCAATATCAACACACCAGGCATTGTTCTGTTTATAAACTGGCTTCATATGTCAATTCATCTACAAGGAGAGAATGTCCCGGTCATGTTGACACAAGCATTCTGTTCTGCCCAGATTTTCTGCCTCTCATTGTTAAGAAGTAGGCATTCTGATTTTATAGCTTCTTATTAAATTAACTTTGTTAGTACAACTCGGTCTGCCTGGGATTAAAGAGTCTGAGGTGCTGCCAAAGCACAGGTCTAGGCTGGATTCACCCAGATGACATTACCCTTGGGAGCTTCTGGTGACCATCACCTCCCACCTCGACCCCCAAGCTACTCATCACTTGGAGTTCCTTAACCATGTCATGCTTCCATGTTGTTCCTGCTCTCTCTGGAATTCACCCTTTTATCACTCCTATTCATCCTTCAAAGTCCAGGCATTCCCAGGCACCACCTGTTCAGTGAGACCACCTTATCTTTTATAGATACAATCTACTTAGCAGTTATTTCTTCAGCACCTTTATATCCAGAATGCTAGGATGTCCTGGGGACGTGGAACTGATTTAGACTATTCATACTTTTTAGTTTCATGAGGTTAAAAATCCTGTTTATAAGACTAGATAAGACATCTAAGGACAATTGTAAAGGATGCTGTGGAGACAAGTGGGTGGGCCAGGGAGCAGCGGGTAACAGGGGTAACATAGGAGATGGTAAGAGATAGTACTTAACTGCGTTCATGAATGAATGGGACAGGCAAAGACTGAGGAGTTAAAGGCCTCTGGGCTTTCAGAATAAAGTCAGTCTGGGTTCTGTTAAACTGGAGTAACCAGCCTCTGAGTGGCTTGTTAGACAATGATGACCACGTTCAGGACGTCAGCCCTCCTACTCCGGACCCAAGGTATTGGACAGGGTTGAGTAACAGAGGAAAGGACAGTCACTCTCCAGGCTGGTCAGGGACCCAGGAGGACCCTGGCTGAAAGCAGCGCTGTTACAGAAATGAGCTCAAAAGGCCTTGGTGTGTTGGCCTCGGGTTGTTTATCTCTCTAGGCTAAGGCTAAAAAGCCCACAGGCACCAGACTCCATGATGATCCCCCCAACTCATGAGTTTCCTTGCCTGCCTCCCTTTCTGCAGGGTCATCCCCAAAACAGTAGCCTTTGGATAGTCCTCTGCTGTGAGGGACTCTTCTCTCCTGCACATCCCAACAAAGCCTTTTATATGTTATAGAGCATGGTCTATCTTCTTCCTTGATCAGCCCCCAAGTGCCTCAAAACCCCTACTAACCCACACTCGATGCCCACTGCCTCAACCCATCTGAGCCCTTGGGGGAGGGGAGTTTTAATATGAGAAGAGAGACAATTTGCTGCTGATAGCAGGGAAGAGAGTTGGAAAGGCATACAGACTAAAGAGGCAGTAAGGGGAACCCCAAGACAGCAGGAATCAAGAAGCAGAGGAAAGGAGCAGGGCACACCACCACCAAATTCCAAGGGCAGAGAATAGGGCTGGAGTGGCTGAAGCAGGGGCACACACGGGTAGGAAGCCACAGGGACATGCAGCCACCCCGCGAGGAACACAGTAATGGCATTTAAGTTTCTAAGCCACATTCTAATCACCACCAGGCCTGGTAGTGTCATGGTTCCAGTCTTGTGAGAGAACGCACCACTCAGTATAAATTCAATTCTGATAGATAAGAACTCCTTTCCCAAGGCAACCTTAGTATGTCTTTATTCTTTACATCTAAAAGCACCAACTCCTACACAAGCTACAGAGAGAACATGGGCAAGGTCTGGAGTGGGGAACTGTGTAATATTTGGAGAATCTGAAGAATTTGCTATTTCTAGATGAGAGTAGTAGGTGGGAAGTTGGTGGAGACGAGATTGGATTGGTGGTGATCAGGGTCAAGTTATGGATTCCTTGAGTGTGATCTGCTGAGAGTCCTGGCTTCATCCTTTAGGGAGCCAATGGACTGTGACAGGTACTAGTAATGAGTCTGATTCATGTTTTTATTAGATCTCTCTGGCAACAGTGCCGGAGGAGTTTGAGATGGGCTTAGGCAACTAGCAATTTAGACGGGAAATGATGAGACTGCCTAGCAGGAATGGGGAGGGGGGAATATTTCAATAAATAGTCAAGAAGTGAAAGTAACAAGAATTGGTGATTTATTATCTATTGGGGTGGGAATAAGGGAGATAAATCTGTGTTTTTATTTTTCAGATTTGGGTACTGGATGAATGAGATGCCCCCAACTGAGATGGAAGAGCAACTTGGGGTAGAAGGGAGGAGGAAAAGAGGAAGAAGGTGAGTTTGAGGAATGCATAAGGCATTGCAGGTAGACAAACTCAGTGGACAGCTGGTTACATGCATTTGAGCTTCAGGGTGAGTCTGAGTCACATCTCAGCATCAGCAGTCACCATTCAGACTCATCCTGTACTGCTGAGTCCACCCTCTAAAATGGACCAATCCTCCAAGTCTCCTCTCCATCCCAAAGCCTGCACTGTGTGCTCTGGTATGATACCAGTGTTTCCTATGTCATCAGCATCTTCTCAACACATGCCTTCATTCAAATGGTTATCCCTTAAGGACCCTTTTTTCTTACAAATCTCTCAAGTGGGGGCTGGTTTTGTTTCTTTATTTTCCCCTCACATAGCATGATTCTCCAGGGTTCAGAAGTGACATTAACATTCCTGTTTCCATACCCATGTCTTCTGGAAAGACTTTGTTCCTTTGAGAATCACTTCATTTATCTTCTCTTATCCAACATTCTCACTGTTGGAACTCACCAACATCCTCCTCACTTTCTCTCATTTACTAAAGAAATTTATTCTTGTTTTCACAGTCTTCTCTCTTCAATTTTTGCTTCATTCTGGATGTTTCCTCTTCCATCTGGAAGAATCATCTACCTCTGTGGATCCTCATTTCTTTGACTTAATCATGTCCAAAGACTTCTCCATTTTAACTTGGACATCCATTTCTACAGTCAGAGGCTACATCATGATTCTTGAAATGGCAGATTCAAACGTCCCATTCTCTGACTTCCACCTTCTGTTAAAGACTTTAACTATTTTTAGTGGAAAGCTTTCAGCTTTTGACCTTCACCCTTTTTCACTATCTGGGGCTATTGCATAGTTATTAATTTCATAACCTTTGGAACTAGGATGACAGGTTAATCTGTGAAAAAGTCTAAGAGAGATGAGAATGCCTCATTTTAAAAAATGAATCCAGATTCCAGAGTTCATCTTAGTGTTGTGAAAGGGGAGTGAGAGCACTCCAGAGATACTGACATCACCAGTGGGTGCATCCCCCATCGCCTCGGCAGGAAAGCCAGAAGAATGCTGGAATCCATCCTACACATAACTCTTTCACTACTTATTGTCTGCCTGCAATGCTTTTTGGCTCAATCACTTGGGTACTTAATTAGACATGCTTTAATTTTTCACATCTGTCTGTCTGGAGTCTGAAATGTGGTCATGGAAAACCCCCTAGGCCTGTATTCAAAACAATGCATTCCAGTTACAACTTACTTCCTACAAAATCTTGAACAAATCACTTAACTGCATCTGAAAATGTAAATAACAGTCCTGACCTCATTAAGTTGTTGTAAGCATTAATGAGATGATATGAAGACATTTGGCAAACTTTAAAATGTTTTAAGAACATAGTATATACCTGTCTCCCAATTATTTTTGACAATATTTGTGTATTCCTTGTGTGACTCCTCAGTTGTGGGGTTCAAGTAATATTTGTTGACTGAATGACTGAGTGAGTGAATGAATGAATGAATAGGTAAGCAAATGGAGGAGTGAGTGAATCAATAAATGTCTAAGTATAAGCTGAACTTTAAGCATTTTGATGCCAGTCTCAAGGAGAACTGGTTGTCTTTTCAAATTAATATATTTAAATACTATTAATTAATTAATTTGGCAAACATATTCCCAGCCTGTGACATGCCTGTTTTATGTGTTCCTAGGTGTTATCTCATTCAAAATTCACTGTCTATGTGAGGAAATTCTTTTGAACTCCATCCTACAGATGAGAAATCTGAAGCATGGAGAAGTTAAGTAACTTTCCTAAGTCACACAAGTAGGGAGTTTTAGAACCTGAAATACAGATAAGTCTTCCTAGATATACACAGGAATCAACACTGAGGGGTGAGGGGTGAGAATACATAAAAGAGGGAGTGTATTCTGATTGATTAACTAATGGATAAAATGCATATGTGTTGACCAAGAGTGAACATAACTAGAGTCCATCAGGCTTGGCATCAGAGTGACCATCGCTGTAGGTCACATTGTGGAAGAAACAAAGATTTGTAGCGTAGAGGATTGACACTTATAAGGGAAAAATAGGGCCGATAAAGAAGCTGGGTGGTGAAGCAGTAGTGATAAAGGCCTCAGCCAAGCTCACCAGCAGCTCTGGAGCTGTGTGACTCTTCAGTGTGACTTGGGGTGAGGGGGTGGGCTTTATATCTCTGTGTGAACCAGTCCCTTGATGCCTGATGTCTAGGGAGGGAGTATAACCTTGGGCAAGCCAATGCCAGGGAGGAACTTAGCTGTGAGTCTTCAGCGGACAATACTTCAACAATTGGGGATTGAGTGCCCTGTTCTGAAGGTGGTTCTGGGCAGGGAATCACACCCACCACAGTGTTATTAGTCTAAAGAACGAGGGGGCTAACCCACTTGGTGTGGAATTTGCATACAGAGGAGAGTGTGAAAAGGGCTGGCAATCTCCGCAGAAGACCTGTGCCACCCATCACCAGGGTCCTCTTTCAGGGATGGCTACAGGGCTGCCCCAGCCTGGTGCCAGTCAGCCTTTCTCTGAGCCAGAATTTATTTGGGTACCCATAAGACTAGGCTACAATGATTAAATTAATATGGCAGCATTCCACCTTGAGAGGTCAGACCCCAGACCTTGAAGGCATGAGTCCTATTCCTAAGTCCCAATCCCTCTAGGACACAAACGATCAAATATTTGAGTTGGAAGCCTGAGGGGCATACTAAGGGAACTGATCCCTTTTCAAGGAGCTGTCTGAGAGGCTATTAGGCCTTCACCCCAGATGTAGTCATTCTTTGCAACTCTGGACACTGCAGAGGAAGTGGAGCTAACCAGACAGGTGAAAGGATTTATAGAGAATTCATGGACAGAGATGTCCAGTAACAGAGGGACAGCCAAGCAATGACCATGGAAATTCATGTGGGCTGGAAAGCTCCTGGTAGAGGAGGTCCCAGTGACTGAGGGCAGCATAGGAAACTTGAGCATTGCAAAGATGGACTTGTGTTTTTTATTTTTATTTTGTTAAAGGAAAGATGTAGGCAGAAATGAAGCCCAGTAGGCAGGAAGGGAAGGAGAGGAGGAAGAAGTACTTAATTTTTATCTGGTTGTTCACAGTTGTTTTTCCCCAGGCTTGGGACTTGAACCCAGAGGTATGTGGTCTACACTCCTTTGGAGGTGGTTGACCTAACCGCCATTCCACCAGGGTACACCAGGACTTGAGTTTTTAATGGAGCTGGATCAAATGAGCATGAGTAGAGGTATTAACTAAGCTCATTCTGTATCTTGGGGACAGTTTGATGTGAGAAACCCCAACCTAGTCAAGTTAATTGAAATCAAGTGAAGTCATTGTAAGGAGCTAGGGAATCTTGCAAAGCTCAGAGAAAAAAGACAACCAGGAGGACAGAGAAAAGGGATAGAATTGGCCCTGAAATGGCATTGGAGGAGGAAGGAGTTCCCTTCAATGCATCAAAGCCATTTCTTTATAAGTAATTCAAACTTAGTGCTTTTTGCTAATCCTTGTGGGATCATGATGAAGTAAAACCAGGATTAATATGATGAGAGTAAACAACTCTTCACTAACTCTGAATTTTGTACACATTTATGAACACACTATGAACATTTTTCACAGACCTCTAGAGAGCAGATTAGGCTATCAAAACGTAACAGAAAGCAAAAAAACAAGAGTTTAAATGAAAGATGAAAAACTTTAGATGCATTAGTGTTATGGCAACCAGCCAGATCACTCCAATTATGTGCCTAATTGGGGCCATAAATAATTGATAGCCCATTTGTGTCTGGGGCAAAGGATTTCTAGCAGCAAATGCTTAAGTAGCTGTTAAGGGACCTAATGATTTCCAATTCTGAATTCATCAGAACTCCTGTAGGCTGTGATTCCATGGCCCTTCTTGAAGTAATTTGGTGAGGCTCGTGCAAGTGTGGAGAGACGCTATACACAATGTCTACTTGGAACAGAAATGCTATAGAAGCAGTGAGCTCATCTCTCTGCTGTTAACTTTGCCACTGGCTTTCAATTAAGGTCCAAAGTCAAATGCATGAATATAAGAAATAAAACCAAAGGTAAAGCTTCCAGAGGTCCTCTGATGGGTCCTCAGATTTTTCTCATTTTTCAGCAGAAACTGAAAGCAATTTTCCTCTCTGAGAGGGTGTTCTAATTATATCAGGCATTTGCAAGATGCCTGTTGATTGTCACAGCTTCTCTCGGTCTTTTCTAATTTTTCAGTTGGCACTAATAACATGCATAGTACACAGGATGGCGTGCACACATGTTAATCACAGAGTTCAGTGAATGTTTTTGCAAATGGATTCACTCATGTGGCACTCAGACTGAGATATAGAACATTTCAGATCCCCCAATGGTCCCCACTCTCCTTCTCAGGGTGCTCTTCTCTGAGTAGGATACCTGGAAAATGAACAAAGCCCTGAGGCTTGGTCACTATAGGGTTCACATACTGTCCGCTGCACGGAGACCCGGTGCATGGATGAGCAGGATGAGAACTTCTCAGCAACGCCAAGAAATCATTTTAAAGCTCAGATGCCCCAGGGTGTGTTGATTGTGATATGTGTGGACCCAGACACAGGGGAATGGTTTTGTTTGCTTCCTGCCAAAAGCCACGGGTGTTACAAAGCCCCTCTCCCGTGGTCCCCTGCAGGGAAGTCACAGCCTCTGCATCCAGGCCTCCTTCAAATCTTCTGTAACTTCTGGAAGGCACTTACATGACCCACAGGACATGTGGCAGCCTGGATATTTGGTCTGGCCAAGGGATATCTGAAGGCCATCTGCCTCTGGCTAATTCCAGAGAAGGACAAGGTTTAGGCTCCCTGGAAGTCCTGCTTTGTCAAGACCTGTACCTCAAGATTTCAGTCCCATGAAGGTGTTTTTATCCAGAGTTGTGCCTGGCAGGGTGGTGGGAGCATCAGTTTTTTTCTCTTATATGTCACTTTTGACCCCAGGGGAGGGATAACTAATAGCTCATACTTCCTGTACACTCATTAAGAGCCAGGCTCTGTGATTAACACTTCACATCAATAATCTCATGTATCTGTAAGTGCACTGACCAGTATCTCTAGTTTAGAAATAATGAAGCAGCAGGGATGACAGAGCAAGTAAAAGGTGGCCTCAGACTCCAGACCCTGTTAGTCCTGATGCTTCCCGGCAGATTTCCTGGGGTTCCCTGATCATGCTCAGCACCCCCACCCCACAGCAGAACTGGCCTCTGGGCTCAGAAAGGAAACGCAATTCACCTGACTTATGAGTTAATCAAATTCCTGAACCATGACTGCAAAACCTCACTTCATAAATCAAACCCTTATTTCCTGGAGGCACAAATTTATAAACTGGGGGTCTGGTTCTGGAAATCCATTTATTACACAAAAATTGATGATGAAAATAAAACGAAATACACAAAACACACTCATTCCATTTATATGAGAACTGTATTAAGTAGGAAAAGTAAATATTATAAAAATGAATACCATCAACATCATATTGGTTGAATTTTCTGCAGGAGCTGATGGGCTAGGGTATCTTAGAGCATCAGTTAAATGGCATTTAGATTAGGTGCCTTCCTGATTTTTGAGTAAAATTCCCTTGGAGCAAAAACAAGCACTTTCCACTGTTGTGAGGGTTTTTGAATTGAACTCAGAATCAAGGGCATCTTTCTGAAAACTTTTCACAGCGCGAAGGCATCTGAATCTTTACATAGTATTGCTGCTACTTTGATCATCCATCTGCTTTGTTAGAAGTTGGGGGTGGGTTGTAATGTGAGGTTTGGTCATTACAGGGCGGGTGAGAAAGAATATAATGATGGGGTGACAGTTTCTATGGAGGACGTCAGCCTGAAACTCACAAAGCCTCCAGGGCAGCTCCTCTGACACACACCCTGGCCGCCCAGGGGCCTGAGGCTCTCAGGCGGTTGTGTTTGGGGTGAGGTGGAGGCATATACAGGACTAGAGGCAGAATAGTGAGGGCGACTGCAAGCAATGGTTTCCAATGGCTATCTAATTTTTATAATCTGCCCAACCACCAGGGCTGAAAAGCAAGCATCTCAAAGGATTGGCAGCAGCCCTGCTCATATTCTTATGTGCAGGTTGTGGCGTGGACAGTGGATTAGTTAGAGAGCAGATTCTGAAATCAGATTCTCAGGCACGCCTGAGACTGCAGTGCTAACAAGTGCTGGTCTGCTGCTGGTGCTGCTGGTGTGAGATGCACACCCTGAGCTGCAGAGAGGGGGTCGGGGAGCAGCTGCCTCTGTCTTGCCTGTACTTTGTGTAAGGTGTGTCTCTGCCCTAAACAGTACTTCTCTGAATTCCCACCCAGAAACACTTCATCTTGGGTCATCAGGACTTTTACTCATGGTAGTTTTATATTTGATCATATTAATGTCAACTCAACATTTTCATCCTTCTATGAGACCAGATAGAATCTCCTGCAACATGCCTTTTTCCAGACCCCTGTCCCCTTCCGCCAGCCCCTTGTCCCTAGGAATCTCACTCTGATCATTTTCATTCTTTGCTCTTTGATTGTAAAGTTCCTGATAAATCTTATAAACTGATAAATTCTTGCTTCAGTTTGCCTCTCTCCCACTGCTAATAAAAGCGTGATCCTTTCAAATGTACAGGAAATTTGAAATAAATGGATGAGGTACACGGCGTACTCCAGATGAAATCCTAGGCGTGGAAAAACATGCTTATGAAAAATAATGAGTAAATATGATTTGGTCTGGCTCAGGCGTTGGGAGGTGAGTCAGAAACTGGCAGCTAACTGAAGTGAGGCCCAGAGTTGCCAACCAGACCAGAAAGGCCCACTGCTTTAGGAGGTGCGCCTTGTCACTCCTCATCACAGACACACCTGAGGGGGCAGCCAAGTGGCCACTGACCTGCCCTTTCTGTGTCCCTGGCACCCCAGGCTCATCTCAGACATTTTGGGGCTTAGAAAAGTAATACAAATGAAGGCCCTCAAACCATTTGTCTAAATATTTACAGTTGTAAATCAAGCTAGCAGATGAAATAAAATGCTCTCTCCTCTGCCATGACTCTTAAGACTATAATTTTCTGGAGGGCCAGGTTCAATGTCAGAATCCTTATCTTCCTTGGGTTTCTGAGCCAGAAAATGATGATGTCAAGTCAACTGACCCCTTGCCCATTGACCATTCCCCATTCCCTTCCACCCTCAGGACATTTAACACCAAGAAGGATCTTGTTCCCAGCTTTCTGGAAACTGCAGTCTGCAGTCCAAACTCCTACACCTTCCTAGCAGCAGTCCTTGGTTACTCCTCAAGTCCACAGGCGCTCACACGGACAATGTGATCTGCCCCATAGAGGAGGCCTCCACACAACTCAGCTCCTTGATATTCAGATGGTGCTAGAAAGTGAAAGAGGAAGGAAATACCTGTCTCCAGGATGGATCGCCATGAAGGCAGACATCTCCAAGGATTCTGGGCTGTGCCGTTGATTCTCCAGGGACATGCCCCAGGCCCTGCTCTGCATGGTGGTGTTTGCTCTGTGAGCCAAGCCTGGTCTGTTGGGCAAAATCCCTACATGGATTTTTTAATTTACTCTGTTAAAATCGGCAATTAGCTCTTTAGAGAAACTGCTGCAGCATTTCCGTAGCATGGATAACAGTGCAAGGGGGGCAGGAGCCTTCCCTGTAATTTGATTCATTCTCTGCTGGAGAGAAGCACAAGCAGAGTGTAGGCTTCTGAACTGGCTGATGGCTTAATTGCCACATGCATCTTGTGGGGCGCGCTTACTTGGCGCCCTGTGCTGACTCCCTGGCACTGGGAAGCAGCTGACACCTGGAGGGAAGGGAGGGAGCTGAAAGGGTTGGTGGCTGCCACCCAGCAGTGAAGGAACTGGGATCATCCCTCCCTGGCTCCCACTTAAATCACCTCTTTATTTTTAAGGACTGTGTCATTTGGTGACATTTTAGCCATCAGGGACTGCACCTTAATTGTGTGTGTGTGTTTTGTATCCCTAGTACCCAGTACAGTGGCTGGCACAGGCCGGGGTCTCAGCCACGTCTGTTTGGCAAGGACACACTGGTTCTGGGCTGGCTCCTAGTAAACAGCTTCACAACAATCCCCAGTCTTCACACTCTGTACCTTCCCCTCACTGTCTTTCTCTTGTAGACTGTGTTGGTCAGCAAAGATTCCCTCTTCCCTACCCCATCTTCTGTCGCCCTGTTCATTAGTTGGGATTGGCTTTTGACTTACTTAGCAAATGGTCAGTGAACAGACCCAGGGAAAGCAGGGGCTTTATAAGTGCTTTTTTGATCTCACTTGGCCCCTTCGGTTCTGTCCTCTGTCATCACAGTAGTGTTTTTCAGGTATCTGCTGGCCCGAGGAGACTTGTGGAGCAGATGTGACTTCAACCTGTAGTTGGTGCTAAGCCCACCTGAATCCCGCCAAGCTCAGGTGAATCCAATAGCCTCCGAGCTAGCGTGCAGCTCTGTGAGGGAGAGTTAAAGGCGGACTGTTGCAAGTCACTGGGTTTAGGGTGAGTTGCCAGGCAGCATTGATAAAGCGATAGCTGCTAAATACATCATTCTATGCTGGACACCACCTGGTTCAGAGCATCAGCAAAAGTGACTTTTGATAATCAAAGAAACCGGGAGTTTAGAACAGAGCTGATCCTCTTATTTCTCACTTTCCAGCATCACCTCACACTGGTAGTCCTACAGCTCCTGACCCCAGGATCCTTCCGTTTTTACAGTCACATCCCGTCACTGAGCACATTCCCATCCTCTCGCCACTGCTTGTTTTACCCACACTTCTTCAACTAGATTTCACAAATCCTACCTGTCCTTAAAATTCCAGCTCAGCTCCCGTCTTCTCTCTTACTTCTTTCATGGTGGCACTACCTTTCCTTTTCTCCAAATTCCTACAACATGTTTGCAACACAAACTTTAGCCAAAGATGTTTTGCATATAACGATGTGCATTCTTCATGCTGGAACTCCTGTCCCTTGAACTTCACTCCTCCCTTAGCTTCTGTATGTTGACTCTTTTCTGGTTTCCTCCAGGGACCTTTCCCATAAGAAAATAAAAGCAGATATCAATTAAGAGTGTCCAGGTAACTTTTTGATTTTCTGGTGAACACCTGTCCTTCTTTCTTTCTGCCTTATAAGACAAGGTGAGGCATGGTTCTGCCTTAGACATCCTCTAACCCTCAGGCAATTGGCGTAAGGACAAAAGGTCCAAGTCTGACCAATTCTTGGCTTTCTACCTCCAAATCTCTTCATATATGAGTTACTAAAGTCACTACTAACTGAGTATTCTACTGGCAGCTGGAAACATTCCTAATCCAATCCACATGGTAAAAGAAAACCAAGAGCCCATGGAAAGCTTAACTATTCCTGATGTGGTACGCTTCACATCAGTTTATGACTGCAGCTGTGATCTCTGACTCACAAACTGACCTCATCAAATAATGGTCAACTGCTTCCACAATATAGTTCTTAGTCCCTATAGTTAGTTATACACCTCTGTCTGAAAACCTCTTCAACCCTAGCTCTTAGCTTTGTGGTAATCACATGGAACATGGGATTATGAGATTTATGACATCCTGGCTGGTTTTAAAATAGCACAAAGAGGCCACACAGCTCATTGCAGCAGGAGGGCTGGAGCAGAACTAGGAAGCTGGCTTATCACTTGACCTGAAATGGGAGAGCTCAGTGTGAAACTCTCACTCTAGATTTTCACCTTTCCTTGATTGGTTTAGTGTTTGCAAGGTGTCTCCATCTAAGTTTTCTCAGTTCAACCTCACAGCCGCCTTGTAGTTCAGTCACCACTTACAAAAAACCATTTTCTTAAACATTTGATGTTTTTAAAAAATTGATAACAAGAAGAATCATTAAGCTTGTGTATTTTTATGAGACATAAACTGAGCTGAAGGCATTGGTTTGATCATCCTGGAGTCTTTCTCTTCTGAGACTGAGCTAGGTTCAAGTTCATTTTTCACCTCTTGTACCAGGATGAAGAAGCAGGAACAACCTGCCCAGAGGAGGCAAGGAGAAAGTTTGCCCTTGTTTTTGTTTTGGAAACGAAAACATCTTTTACAGTAAGAGTGCTGCCAACTTAAACATAGCTGACAGAGCCAGAGAGGGTAGAGATTTCAGCTCCTAGAATAGAAGCAGCGTCAGTTCATCCTCTCCCGTATCTTCTCACTCATGGGCATCTGCTTACAGATCATGACAACAGCAGGACTTAAAGAATTTTCACTGCAGCTCTAAGAGTCCAACTTGCCATTTGCTCTGACTCTGGCATACGTTCTTGGCAGGACCAGCTCCATTCCAACCATTGCTTGACCCCTCTGGCTGCTCCAAGCCACTGGAAGGTCAGTAGGATTCTCCAACTCAGGCGGATCGTCGGTTAAAAAAATAAAAACAGTGATTACACTGTGATCAGTTTACAGACATGACTACACAAAACTTTAAACCCCAGAAATCTGCCTCTTTTTGTCTTATAAAATCCCTTCACCGCACCCTTCCACCTTGAGACAGAGCTGCCTTAGATGACAGGCTGCTCTCCGAATCAACCTTAACTCCTGAACTTGCAGCCTTAGCTCCATTTCCATGTATTTCTGTCATCACCACTGCTCACCATTGGAAAAAAACAAACAGGAAGGATTTTTATTACTTCCAAAATGACTCATTTGGTTAATGTGTTTAGACCATTAAAAAAAAAAAAAAGATGAAAACTGTGATGGCAAATGTCAATGCTTATGACAGTAGTCACTAGTGACAAATGGTGCAGTAAATGTAACACACGATTATTCCTTTTGTATTCATGAATGTATATAATTTGTTACTTATTAGACTGACAGAACGAAAGAAACAGAGAAAGAAAGAGCAAGTTGGCCTCAGTAACAGTGAGATCTCTCAACAGTGGAGTGGGTTAGTAAAGCTGATTTTAGACATTCGTGGACAAAACCGGTGTTCACTCAACCCCAGAAAGTCCCGCAAGGATGCGTTTCAAGTCCAGCTTGGAACACACGGAATTAGAGTTGTGTTTGGGAGTTGCAGGCAGTGTTCTAAGTCTTCCCTGGCCAATGGTAGAATCACACATTCACATCCTCGCTGGCCTGTTGTGGCTCGGTCATCCGACATCCTGTCCTGGTGGATGTGGCAAGTTTAACACAGGAAGACGAGTGTGCTGTGCTCGTGGGGTACGCCTGCCCTCTCCTGTCCCTGCTGCTGTCACCATGAGGAAAGATGGCCTGTGTAGATGCTGCTTCTCTAGCCTGGGCCCAGAATAAGTATGATCTGCAGCCACGCTGTGGTCAATAAATCCCAACAGACGTCAGAGGAAAATTAATCTTAGTCGTTGTAAATCATCATGGAGAAAATATCTAGAAAACTAGACTTTTTTTTTTTTGGCATGCATTTTGGAAAATCAGTGAGCGGGGGGAATTCTTACTACCTGAGCTCAGTAGTGCCTAGTGACAGAGCCGCTTTGACTTTCCTTGAAGTTGACTTTGACTGATTTCACACATCAGAGCTCTGTCATCCTTTCAGGTTCCCAGTGACGCTCAGGAAATCAAGTGAGTTCCCTCTGGGCTGCTTGTGACTTTTCTAATCAAAATACTTGTGCTCGATCGATAAAGAGGGGCCTTTTAAAACTGTAAATAGTCACCCGTTTGTCATGACGTGCTTTGGTGTGATCACTTTCCCTGCCGCTGAAGGGCACATGCTGTCCCCTATCTTTGACATGCTGACGTGTGTTGGGGTAATGGGCTGCTCTGGCCTCCAGGGGACCTGGGTGCTACTTTTTTTTTTTTTTTTTAACAGAAACTTACAGGCAGGAGTGAAGACAAGTAGGCAGGCTGACAGGAAGAGAGAGGAGGAAGAAGCATCTTTTTATTTTATTTTTATTTTAGTTGTTCACACTGGTTGTTTCCGCTTGGGCCCTGGACTCAAACCCAGGGGTGTGTGGCCAGTTCCTTCGGAGGCGACTGACCCAACCACTGTTCCGCCAGGCACGCTTGAGTGCTGCTTTTGACTCTGCCCTCATTAGCCAGGATGGACAATTGTCACAGTCACTATTAACTGGAGTTTTAGATGATAGCTGTCTCTGTTTGAAGGTGATTTTTTTAAATGAAAGATTTAAGCAAATGGCTAAACAAAACAGAGGCAAATTGAAGAACTAATGTAAAAAAAAAAAAAAAAAAGATGAAACTGAGAAATGAGCTTAATAGTTTGAAAATTCAATTGCTGACCTAAAAGAGCCCAGAAGCAAGGTTTGTACCACACAGTTTTGATGAGAATGAGAGTCTGGGTCCTACCTCCTTTCTTCTCTAGTCCCCACCTGGGAGGGACAGTAGACAGACAATCTGAAATCCTATATACTTGTGATTTAAGTATATATTCTCAGCCCCACTCACATCCTTTATGTGAATGTATTTCAGTGAAAAGGAAAATGTACCATCTAACAATTTTAAGAAAGCACAACTCTATTCCAAACCAGTTTTGCTGACTTTTGCTGATTTTTTTCAGGACTAGTTTGAAATCAGCTGTCTCAGTTACCTGCTGCAATGAGAGATACTATGTTTAACTTTATCAGTTTCACAAACTACCTCCCACTCTGATTTTTTTATTTCCCATAAGGATACAAACACAAAACCCATTCCAAAAGCAAGTCCATGTTTAAAGTATGATATACTATCACCCAGGCACCCTCCATCATTAAAGATACATTAGCCATTAGAGATTTTCTGTTCCATTTTCTTAACTTTCCCCTAGCAACATTTTATTTCACTGAAAATGCAGTGATGAAAACGACAATGTCATGGTCTGTAAGTTTCCCTCCTTTATGGCCAAAATAATTTGAAAGACATAGTGGAAAAGAGGGTCTGTTTATCTACCATATGTGCTGATGTGGAAAATGTTACAAAAGTAATGTTTTGGAATTTGCCATGTTGAGTCACTTGGCCTGATTCTGTTAAGGAGACAGGACAGTGTGTGGTGAGGTTTACTGTCCCAGAGGTGGGAGAGGCATCGTGATCGAGTTCACGAGCATTTAGAGGATGGGAAACAGACCAATCTATCTGTACAAAGTGCTCTGTTTCAGTTTAAGCATGGAAGAAGAAATTCATCGTTTCAAATCTGGCCTAGTTTTCATTACCCTATTAGTTTCCCACTACGTTTCTCTATTCTCATTTATCTCTTCCATTGCTGAATTTTCCAGTTTGACTCATTCATCATGTTCTTTGAGTCAAAAGGATTTGAGAAAACACCTCTCTTCTAGACTGAGAGCTCCTGAAGGAACTTCGGTTACAACATTCCTCTTCCTATCCAGCACCGACATGGTTCCACCTACAAGAATACGATTAAATCAGAAGGGGAAGGGGGAGCAGTGGGCAAATCAGATAAAAAGGACCAATCAAAAAGTAAAGGCTAGAACTGATCTATTAGTGGTAAACTTATGGTATTGTATTGTTGATGGAATTAATGTAGTATAGATGTGGATTTACAATGATACACACCTTAAACCTATATAATGTCATAATGCATTGTTACTTCAATAAAAAATACATTAAATTTTCCCTGAAGAGGGAAGATGACAGTGGAGAAAGAAAGAAAAGAAAAAAAACAAAAACACATGAATATAGTCAAAACAACCAAAAGTAATATCCAAATATTCAAGTTCTTCCTTGGTATTTCTCAAACACCATAAAAGAGACACTTCAGAGGTACTTCTTCGTACCCTCTTTCCCTCTGTGGTCAACTGCTCTCAGTACACCTTAGTTGCTGGCCTTTCCACCGAGTATCATCTCCTATTTTCACCACCCCTAGCCCATCTATTTCTTCTTTTCCTTGCGCATTTCTCCCTCAAACCCATCTGGCAAACCCTCAGAAGAGGGACAGAGAGATCTAGCCCTGGACCAAGTCAGAATTCCACTTAGCAGACAAAAGTGGGAAGAAGCTGGGACACTCTTACAAAATCATCTAAAACTGTCCCACATCAAACAACACCTTATCTGAAACACTGAAAGGCTAAAAACTACTAGTTGAATAACAGTGATCCAAGAACTCAGTGAAGGCTCTAATTCTAACCCTTGGTTTCGGACAAGGGCCAGAGAATTGAAGGGACTGGTGAAACATCTCCTTGAGTCAGTGGTGAAGTTAGAACAAGAACCCTGTCTCCTCTTCCCACCATGGACCACTCTAAGCTATTATTACTTGTTTCCTGTGGATGCAGGGCAAGTGTGTGATTTATTACCCAAACTTGGGCATTCTTGAGAATGAAAGGGAATATTATGAATAATTACACAACAGGTGAAAACTAGGGGCCTCTAATGTGGTCACCCTCTTTGAAGGTTTTAGCTTGTCATACAGCATGAAACCCTGAAGACAGGATTCCCTTCTGCACTTCTTCTTGCTCCCAAGAGCATGGAGAGCTGGTTGGGGAGCTCCATATTGTCCTGCACTGGGAAGAGTCCTGGACACAGGACGGCTGGGATCCCCACCTTGCTCTCAGAGCTCAGGTGTGCCACAAATACCATTAGAACGTGTGTATTTATCAACTATCATTAATATGGACACATTGCAAACATGGGGTAGCATGAAAGTGCTGAGAATGAGAAACTTGGAGCTGCAAAGGTCTGGAGAGATCCAGTGATCCAATCCTGTCCTTTGACCCTTGTAGATTGTAAGACCCAAGAATGGTGGTTAAGAGAACTTCCAGACCACACAGAGACCATTGGTGGTAGAACCAAGGCTTCTAGTCTGAATCATGGTTTCTCTCTAGGCCTTCTCTCTGCTGCTGCCAACAGACTCCATGTGCCACTGACTTCTTTTTACTTCCTGACAACTTTGCTAGTACATTGAAGAGAATTTTCCAAGGCTGAGAAAGATTTAATCAGCTGCTTTTCCCAACACAGACAAGATCATTGTGGATCAGAATTGTGTCAGTTTGGCTCAGCTGAAGCTAGGTTTCCCAGAATTCCCTTCCCTGTGTGAGCTCAGGTGGGCCTGCACCGAAGAGCCATCCTGAGTGAGGTTTGGAAGGTGGAGCGATGTTTGCCTTCCGTGCTGCCTTCCATGGCAGGTACAGGAGCAGCAGCCTCACAGATTGTGGAACCAACTCCCACAGCTACATAAAGTGCCTGGAATGAATCCTCTATTATTTGTCTCTCCTAGTGGTTCTTCTTCTCTGATCAAACCCTGACTATTATAGGCTGAGACACAGTGGATCTATAAATACCATTTTTTCCCCATATATTTGCTCTGGGCAAGTGCTTATTTCCAAAGATGCACTAGTTCCCAAAATCTATAGGCAGAAATATGAACTGAATATTTTATAACAGGGCAAACGTTCTAACTTGGAGATAAGCAGCAGGAATGTAACTAGCCTTTTCACATCCTGAATATGCCTTTGCCTGAGCATGTCTGCAATTCTGCTTTGAATCTGTGCCATATTCCTGCGTCAACTCAGTTCTGGAAACTTCCTGACTTAGAGCTAAAACTCACAGCACTGTTCATTCAGCTAGTCTCTGACACTTCCCGGTGACCCTTCGAAAGCCATGTTGATGGGTTCTTTCGACAGCTTACAAGGTTTATGTTGACGGTCACAATTTTTCCCTGAAGACTAGCGTTATCCTAGACCCAGGGGCAGCTCTGGCTACACCAACTAAGATGTATGGTGGATCCCAGCTCCTCCAGTGCTGGAGAGACACCTCTGTCTTCTAGGAGTGGTTAGGGAGTAGCAGTCTCGTCACTTTTTATCATTTTAAGTCTAACGTCAGGCAGGGTGCTTAACCTGTTAATTCCGCTGACTCGGCACTTCTTAGCTGTGTGAGCATCAGCCATTTCAACGCCTAGAGTTTTATCATCTATCAAAGGAGGATTCACGATGGGGGCTATTATGTGGAACTAAACACACACATGCTAGTAGAGTGCCTGGCTCTCAGGGAGAACTCACTGATTAGGAGCTTATATTGTCATCAGCTTTCACGGAAATGCTTCTGAGGTTGAGTGATTTGCAGAGTTGAACATTCACACTGGAATCACCTGCAGTTCTTCCTTCTCCTTTGCTCTATGTTGGAGCAAATGCCCATCAAAAAACAGTCTTCCAGCCTATCATGCCTCTCCTCCAAATGTCCTTTCATCTTAATGGCCTGAATTCAGACCAGAATTGGAATCAAAACTACCCCCAACACACCAATGGGGTTTTTCATTTCTAGCGGACCCCAATTCCATGGAGATCCAACTCCATCCCATCCTAACCTCATCCTCAAGTATGCATTCCACAGGTGACATGAGGCTCAGGGTCCCTGTGTCTCAGACAAAGTCCACCCTTCTGTCTCTTCTCACAGTCACTGTGCCCCAGCCAGGCTGACCTCGTCTCCACTTCTCCCACTTCAATTGTCCTCTGCTTACTTCTGTTCCAAGTTTGCAGGAAGGAGGTCACTATTGAGAAGCTATCATAACAGGCACCTGAATACTTCAGTATGTTTTTTATATTAACCTCTTAACAACCTTGTGGGATAGTGTTACATCATCCCCATTGAAAAATAAATTGAACTCCACTTTTGTTAAAAAATAACAAAACTTTTATTTTGGCTGCTGCAGTAGAGAGACTTCAGTACAGAATTTAGCTCAACTCTAAATGCAGCAAGGACAGGTAATGAGACAGTCAGTGAATGGGAAATTGTTAAGAGGAACTTGACTATATGTTAAAGATGGCAGGATTCTCCCTTAACTGGCTTAGTATGAGTCTTGCTAAAATGAACTCAGTGGGTCAGGGAGAAGAAACTTAATTGAGAAGTAGTCTCAGAGGAAACTGACTAAAGTTTGTTCAAGGAGTCTTTGTCATTCTTATTTTACAGAAACTCTGAGAGGTAGGTTCCCCACAGTCAAACAGGGAAGCAGCAGGACTATGGCTGTGTTAGTTTCTATTGCTGTTTTAACAAATTACCATAAACTTATTGCTTGAAACAATGTATTAGCCTACAGTTCAGGAGATCAGAAGTCCTACAATTGAGATGTCAGTAGGGCTATATTCTTTCTGGAGACACTGGGAGATAATCTATTTTGCCAGATGTTACCTGCACCCCTTGACTTTTTGTTCATTTTCAAAGGGTATCACACCAGTCTCCTATTCTGTCATCATCACATCTTCTGTGACTCTCCTGCCGCCCTCTTTTTATCTCATTTTTATCTCATTTATCTCATTTTATCTTGGAGATTGCATTGGATCCACGTAGAAAACCAAGAAAAACCTTTCCTTAATTTAACCCCTCTGTAAATTTCCTTTGCCTTGTTAGTTAATATTAGAAAGTTACAGAGATTAAGGCACGGACGTCTTTTGGACAGGAGATAATGTTATGGTTTGCCGAAGGAGCAGAATCAACAGGCGACACACACACATATTTGTACATAAGTATAGATTTATTATCGGAATTGACACACAGTTGCAGAGGCTGAGAAGTCCCACTTTCTGCCATTTGCAAGCTGGGGGACCAGGAAAGCCAGTGGTGCAAATCAGTGGTAAAATAGACCACTTCTGGGTCTGAAGTTTCCAGAACCAGGAGGGTCTGATGTCCGGGCATGGAAAATGATGACTGTCCCAGCCCAGACAAAGAGAGAAAATTCACTCTTCTCTGTTTTTGTTCCATCCAGACATCAGAGACTGACTGATGGTCACTCACACTGAAGAGGTGAAATTCTTTACTCAGTCTAGTCTTTCAAATGCCAATTTTTTCAGAAACATCCTCACAGATACACCCAGAAATAATGTTTTATCAGCTACCTGGGCTTTCCTGAAACCAGTAAAGTTGACACATGCATTTGACCATCTTAGGGGGTAACTACTATACCATAATGATACAAACTCGGTCTTCAGTACATAGTATTCCACGGTCGTGCACACTGGAGACCATAGCAGCAGTGACAAGGCCAGCCCTTGGTGTGGTGGTCCTGAGCCCTCTGTGTGTTCTTAAGAGTGTAGGGGCTTTCTCTCTAGGGAAGGTGTCTATTCAGTAGGGTCCTGGTATCCTGCTCCAAGGAATGATTTCAACCAATTGACTGAAGCTATCTAAAAGAAGAAAACACTTTCACAGGCTAGTTGGACTTTGCCAGGGGCAATATTTTAAAAGTCATGATCATGTAAATGGTGACCAGTAATTTAAAATAAAAATATACTATCTTGAGAAGAAGGGACTGGGGGATTTGTAAAACTAACTTCTTATATAACAAGAAGATGACAGTGTTTAAAACAAATCATAAAATTATGCCTTACACATATTATTTAGAAAAAATGCTAGAAGCAATTATAAGAAAAGATTTAAAAAGTTAAATGTTCAGAAGTCTCTGGGGAGTAGAACTTGTGGGCAAGAGACAATGGGTTGATTTTTCTTTTATTGAAAGTCTTTGGCATAGTTTCGTTTAAAGCCAGACCTTAGAAACAAATAAAATCCAGATCTATTCTTAGTAGTGAATTGGAGAAACTTGATGACTGGAAATTGGACACATCATTTAAGAGCTTCTCTAGTACAATTTCAACTTGTTTTCAAAGAGAGGAAGAGAAAAAAGAAAAAAAACCCTTTTGCTGAAATACACAGAGACTAAAATCATATGTACTTAAATATCCAAGTCTTCATTTCCCCTGCAATCCAAACTCAGCACAAATAAGCAATTACTTCCAATTTTATAGGTAGACAAAATCATATTGCTCTATTATGCTTCCACAGCATGTGAACTGCCTTCATGTAGACATAATTAGAAAAAAAATCAAGTTAATCTTTTATATATATATATATATATATGATTGCAACCAACTTACTGGAACTACTAAGAAAAGTACAATAGGACTTTGTCACAATATTTAAAAATGTATCATCACGTAATAGCATATATGTATCTATATATTATAAAATATATATAACTAGTATAATATATTATATAATGTATATATAGTTAGTTAGCCAGCTAGTTAGTTTGTTAGAAAAAATATTTGTAGAGTCTGCAAATACCAGGCAGATTCACCTGGAAGTGAGACAAATTACAACTAATCTTTTAAATGGCTGGTCTCGTGTCCCAGCAGGGTTGAGACCAACATCCTACCTTTGGTGAAGACCCACCCTGCAGGACATGAGGTTATTGCTTTATGCAAGGCAGCAGTCTCTTTATGAGTTTGTCAGATGAGAGACTACAGATGCCCTAAGTATTCTCACTGCTAAAAATGTCCCTATCATCACCCCTGCCTTGTCTGCTAATTCTAGGTGGACCATACGTTCTGTTTTAAATGGAACAGCACCACTTGTTTTCATATTTTCTGACTGTCAATTTCATCCCATTTTTAATAAACTGGGCCCTCTCCAACTCAGGGCGATAGTTGCCTCAGGCCCTGTCTATTGAGGGGGCCAAAAAGCCCCATCCCATTTTGTCCCATTTTAAAATACGGTCAATCTAGTTCATTCTCATCCTGGAATTCCCAATTCCATTCATTTCTCCAGGTTAAAGCTCAGCCTCTAGGAAGACCTGAGTAAAATACCAGCAAGTTAATCAGGAAGAGTCTAAGAAAATAACTACTTTATTCTGTCTTCAAACAGAGTAGCGTCCTATAAGCTAAACATCAAACAATTCTTCAGTTCTCTGTGCACTCAGCTATTCTACAACTCAGTTCTGACACATATTAAAAGATAAACTGAGGCATATTAAACATTTTAAGAGCTTGAGCAAAAAAGTCATTTTAATAGGACAGTGCCAAACTGGAAAAGGTAACAGTGTTCTACTTACAGAAACGAGGAGAGAGACTTTCATAGAAAAAAAGTTGGAAGCAAAGCAAGGAAATGATTTGATTGGCTAAAGCTTAAGATTTTGTCTTATTTGGGAAAGTCTGGCTGTTTGTAGTTGGCAATCTTTAGGTTTGATTTCTTAACCTCAAGGCATTGTAGGCTTATGTTTTGGTTTGCTTAGGTAGGCTTCCAAGATATTAGAACTCAGTCTAATGACCTCCTTGTTTACTTAATTTAACAGTATCCACCTGGAGATAGCATTAGATTTCACAGATTAAGGATTCAGTCTCACAAGACTCCTCTCCCCTCAGCTTCTTCAGAATCCAGTGGCAAGTCAAAGTGGTTTCCTGTATTTCTGATCAACCAGCTCTAGATCAGAGGTTCCCACTAACTTCCCCTTGGGTTTGGTTAATTTGCTAGAGTGGCTCATCTGGGAGAACTTAGGAAAATAGTTTACTTACTAGATCACTGGTTTATTATGAAAGGATATAATGTAGGAACATCCAGATGGAAGACATGCATGGGGGACAGTGTTTGGAAAGAAGCATAGATCTTCCATATCCTCTTCAGAGACACATTCCTCCCAGAACCTCCATGTGTCCACTAACCCGGAAGACTGCCAACCTCAAATTTAAGGATTTTCCTGGAGATCTCATTGCATAGACATGACTAGTTAAAGCATTGGCCATTGGTGATTAACTCAACTTCCAGCCCCTCTGCCCTTTCTGGAGGTCCAGTTGTGGGACTAAATGTTCCAATCCTCTAATCATAGACTGGTTTTGCTAACAACCAGTCTTACCCTCAGGTACTTTCCAAACATCATTTCATTAACATAAACTCAGGTGTAGTTAAAAGAGACTTGTTATGAATAATGAAAGACATTTTTGTTTTACTTGGTACTTAGGAAATTCCCAGGGTTTCAGGAGGTTGGCGTCAAGAATGGGGACTAAATCAAATATACATTTCTTACTATAAATCACAACATCACTTTTAATTCAGGTGAAATAATCAGACTGTAATATAAACAAAGCAGTGTTTATTTGAGAATAGAAATCATGATTTTGGTCCATCACCACAGGGGATGGTTTCAAGGCATGTACCATCAGGGTCAGGGAATAGGGGACTTTTAAAGGTTCAGGCAGAGAGATAGTCAGAGGTTAGTTCATTTGTGGTAAAACATTTGGATTGGTCCTTAAATCCATTTGTCTGTCTCTGATTGGTGGACAAAAATATTCAGACAGAGAAGGCTGCACAATCAGGAGATGATCTCCTATTTTTTTGTAGTCATCAAATGACTGAGACAGGTTGTTTAATTTTCACCTAGAAGTTTTAACACGGCATTAGAGACAAGACAGAGTTCATTTGACTCAAAACAGGTTTCACATCACAAAAGCCAAATTTTTATAACTCACTAACTCATTGTCATCTCTGAGAGATGAATCCTAATTTCAAGCAGAAAGCTAGTTTGCTTTCCAGGATGCATCTGGAGTGCAGGGAAGTGGTGAGTGAGTAGGGATGGGGATGATGAGTCACCCTGGATGAGAATGCAGGGCAATGTGGGAGCTCTGGGGGTGGGTTTGGGTAGCAGAAAGAAGAAGGAAAGTTCTCTGAGAACACGGTTTTCCTTGGTTTGGAGTCCAGAGTGGCACTGCCCAGTACAGCACAGGCTACAATGTGAAAGATACCCCTGGAGCTATGCTGCCTGGTGTCCATGGTTGCAAACGGATGACAGAAGCCTGCCTGTATGACTGGGGAAGGGGAGATTCCAATGAGCTAAGGCTTGAAACCACTTTGGTAGATATAACGTAGGTGAAAGGGAAGCTTTAGTGATTTGTTGTGATTTCTCAAAAATGTTCACTTTACATTCGAATCCTCTGACACACAAATCAGTCATAGACAGAGTGTGAAATGTTAATAGTACATTCCAAACTGGTTATTGTAAGACAAACTAAGTAAGACATTGAACTGCAAATTAAGAAAATGTGATGTTAATGAGAGCACTCCCCCACAACTTCTAATAGAATTCAACGATGGAGAAAGATGTTCGTATATAACTATATCATAGAACAACCATACATATAATTTAAACAAGCCAATACTTTTTTTATACATATTTCCTGACTGTCCTGTCATTTGAATATAAAATGTCAGTTTTGTCCCATTTTTAATAAACCCTAGGGTCATCTTTAATACAGGGCAAAAGAGGAATTTGAGTTGTCCCATGTCCAGTTTGCTGAGGGGTCCCCAAAGCAGCCGCCTCCTTTGCCCTGCGTTAAAGATGGCTGTTGCCAGCACTGACTGCAGTGGCCTGCACCCATCACTGCTGTTTCCTCCCCCTCTGAGGAAACAGGAGCTGCTTGGGAAGATGATTCCCCTTACCCACCGCTTGAGCTGTTTCTTCAAAGGAAGAAGAACACTGCAGGTGGTTAAGCTGCAGGTAAGTACTATGTGGATTATCTGGCACTGTGGGGCTTATTGGGCATTTTTGGCACTCAGATAGTTAAAAGGTCATGCGTTTGAGGCGTGTGTTTCAGGCAGAACATTAAGAGTGGGGCTTACGGGGGTACCATGTTTGATTTTCACCTATGTTGCCAAAATTCCTTGCAGCAGCCTGGCTGTTTGTATGAACTCCCACTAGACCACATGTTACTACGCAACCGCCAATGGATATTGCATAGTACTTACTTTTTCTGTCCTGGTTGCTCTGCTCCTGCTTGAATTACTCTGCCTCCTCCCTTCCCCTTAGTTGCCAGCACATAGCCCTGTCCCATTTTTGCCATCTCAATGTCCTGTTTTTATCTCAAGGAAATATGGTCAGCCTACTATATCATATTCATTTAAAATACATTGCGGTGTGCCCTAGTGGAGTAGCAGCTGGGCATGGTCCACATACATCCCAAAGACCTGAGTTTGAGTCCTGGGATTGGGGACAGTCAATATGAACAACTATATAAAATGCTTTCCCATCCTCTCTTCCTGCCTGCTTGTCTCTGTTCACCTTCATTCCTGCCTACACTTTTCCTTTAAAAAAAAAAACAAACCAGATATTGCAATCTCTCATAAGCAAAGACCTCCACAACCTTCAAGACTTCCCTTGAAAAAATCTTTTTAGATATACTTATAGAGTGAATTCTCCCATAGTCTTTTGTCTTATTTTAAAACATCTGTCACTTGGTCCCATATTAATGAATTTATGTGCTTTTTATCTCACTGAAACCTAAAACTTGTGCTGAGAGATTATATCCCCAGTGTGATTACCAGGCAGAAAACACACATTTCTCATTGAGCACTTTTAAAAATATATTAAGAAGAAGGCTTCTATGAAGAATTAAAGTACTTTCAGTTTTCTAAAATTTTCTCAAAAGTGTGAATTAACACTTGTGAAAAATGCATAAATTTGCTTATGTAATCATTTCTCAGTCTTCCTGTTCAAGTGCCAAAGACACTTGAAGACAAGAAGTATCTTTAATAAAAATAACACTAATAAAGATAACAAAATCTATACATCCATTCACGTGGGGGGTTAAAGGAAAATTTCCCCCATTTCTCTGAAGTTCTTTACAGATTGGATGAATGAACAAATTAATATTAGACATGATTAATAAAAGAAAACCTAAATTTAATAGTATATAAAGGGAATTTATATGACAGTAAATTTGGGGGCAGTTCAATGATATCCTACACTAAGGCATGGAAAGTGGACCTGACATGTAGGGGAGAAAGGAGGGGTTTACCAGTGACAAGGAAATAGGCTTCTTAGATAAAGAGAACTGTTTATAGATAAGTCATCTTTTGGATTGAGATTTTCCTTAAGTTTCATTCTTCTAGGGGATAAGGACAAAAAACATTTCTAGATTAGGGGAAGGGTGGTGGTCCAAGATGCCATCTTTGAATAAGGGAAGGTCTAAAGTGTTAGAAGAAATCCTTTGTCAGTGGGGTTACACTTCTGTTTTAGCCCCACCACACACATCCATCCATCCATCCATCTATCATCCTACCATCATCCATCCATCCATCCATCCAAGGGAAGTTAAATAAATTCAGGGACCATTAAACTTTGCAAGTTTGACCTGGGCACACGCAACTTGGTTTTCCCCTTCCTTTCAAAAGCTGACTGCATTGGGAGCACATGTTCTCCTCCTCTCCCCGAGCAATGAGATCTCAGCAGTACCTAGAATAGGGAACCTAGTCTGTCCCATTATGGAGTCTTATTTATCAGGCTTGTTGATTCTTTTTTTTTATTCTTAACTAAACTTTGTCCTCCACCTTAGTAATAAAGTGATATTTTGACCTCTACTTTCTCATTTTTCATATCTCTCAATATATTTAGAATTCAAGTGAGAAGGAGATATGGTAGTCTTAAATTAATTGGATTATATTAAACCTATAAAATGCTGACACAACCTGCTGCTTATATATATATATATATATATATATATATATATATATATATTTTATTATGGGATAAGGGTAGGAATAAAGAAATCTCTTGGGTCCTATAGAAAGAGGATTTAGGATCACCAAGGATTTATAAAGATGGAATAAAATGTGGGTCAATCATCAACTGCGACCTTAAAAGGTTTTTAAGGTGTGGATAATTATGACTATTCACAACTCTTTCTTGATAGTAAGGGTGATGATAAAAAAGATAACTTGACAGAGATCTGCCTTTCTTTTATTTAGGGCTCCCTGTGGGCCAGGACCCATGATAAATATACAGGTAATATCTCATTTTGACATGTCCTGGCCAATTATTAATGTCACCAGGTGGTTAGGTCTGCCTCCTCTGGCCGAGCACAGTCCACATACATCCCATGGACCCCGGTTCATATCCTGGGTCCAGGGACAACAACCAAGATGAACAACTGCATACAAATAAAATAAAATGCTTCTTTCATCTGTCTCTGCCTGTCTGCTTGCCAACTTATCTTCATTCTTGCCTTCACATTTCCTTTAAAAAAGAATCCTAACAAGATTAGGTGTTTATGCTTTTTATTTAACAAATGAGAGTATTCTGAGGGTTAGAAAATTCAGAACATTTGTCAAAGTTCACACAGACAGTAACAGCTGAGAAAAAGCTTCAACTGAGGTCTTCCCAATTTTAAATTTCCTCTCAGAGATGTCAGGAGACCACTGTAAGAATTAGGGCAGGCACTGTAGCCCCATCTCCATAAAGAGTGACCCAGGGATGGGCCTCAGATCATATCAGTCTTAACATGGCTGTAGGAAATGGCAAAACTGGCTTTGCAAGTAAGTGAAGTAGGGGAGATTTTATTCTGACTTTTGGCTCATTTCGAAGACCCTGACATCATAAAGATTCTGATTATTCCAGTTATAAAATCAAGCCAAAATTAGTCATTAGTGTTGGGGGCAGAGAATAGAGCAGGGACTAATTGGGAGTTGGCAACATCAAGGACACCAAGCCCTGAGCACCGGGCCTAGTTCACCTTGTGAAAACACTGTGACAGTGTGTCTGTGACTGTTCACCTCCCAAAATAAGATATGTATAGTTATGAAGTTAGAGAGAAAAGGCTGTATAAGCAAATCCAATGTAACTTTAAACTTGCTTACATAAGCTGCTTGAAGCAATGCTGTGTATGAACCCAATAAATAGGTGGAGACCAGAATGGTGAGGGCCTTCAGCCAAGAAAGAGAGTCTGTTGGCCCCCTGACCCCACCTTTTCTATCCTCACTCTCTCTTGAGTTTCTCATTTTCCTGCAGTGCCCCCTTCCTCACCCCTGCTCCCAGGAAGCAATCCTGGCAATTAGCATAGGAAAAATCAAAGTAACATTTTGCCGGTAAATATTTAACAATTGGTTCTCTGGGGCGCAAAGCTCTCTATAGAGCTTTTCCTATGATCTATTTGTGGGGTGGCAGGAAGAGAGAGATTTTATTTTATTTTTATTTAGTTGTTCACACTGGTTTTTGCCCCCAGACTTGAGACTTGAACCCAGGGATGTGTGACCTACGCTCCTTCAGAGGATCGACCTACCTGCTACTCCATCAGGGTACGTGAGCTGTCTGTGATCTATATTCTAATCACGCAATATTTCTGACACCAACTGTGTGGCTTTTTCACATGAAGAAATTCTCCAATCCTTTTGGACACCAGCTGGATGTCCTATAATTTAATTCAGTTCTGACACTAACTTCCTAGTATCTGCACAGATCCCACAGGTTAAGGGCCTAAAAGACTGCCCCTGACTCAGATGCTAATTGAAAGTATGGTCCCCAGGTTACCTACACTTCTGTCCAACCGGGTTACAAGTGGTGGTTTCCACAACCCCCATCACTGGTTTGACAATTCACTCTTGTCAAATGGTTCACAGAATTCAAGGAAAACTTTATGATGACTATGGATTTTTTTTTTATAAAAGAGACAAATGAAGAGCCAACCAAAGAGGTCTGGAAGGGTCTCAAGCACAGGAAATTCTGTCTCTACGGTCTTTGAGATGAACCACCCTCCTGGCACAAGGAACCAGCTCAGAAACTCTCCCAACCTCAACGTTCAGAATTTTTATAGAAGTTCCATTATGCATTCATTGATGTCTGACAATTAACTCAATCTGCAGCTCCTCTCTCCTTTTTGGAGATTGAAGTTGGGGCTGAAAGTTCCAACTGTCTGGCACTGAATCCCATTCTGAAGCTGCGGTGCCCACCATGACCCACTTCATTAGCATAAACACAGTTATGAAGGGAGCTTCATAAGAGACGTTCCTCACTCCTATCACTTAGGAAATTCCAAACATTTAGAAATTCTGTGACAGGAACAAGGGACCTAATAAGAATTTCGTTATTATCTTATCTCACAATATCACAGCAGCAATCTGAATTTTCATGATATAAATACTCCTCACATGGTCAATTTCAAGTTACCATCTTGACCACTCAGAAAGGGAAATTGAGGAAGGGTACAGAGAATTGATTCTTCTCCACCTGTTGAAGCCATCTCCAGCAACCACTTTGTCTAAGAAACCCTAGAAGCTCAGGGCTTGAGGAAGAAGATACGAATCATTACCAGGAACTGGAAAAGGTGGTCTTCTATTCAATGACTTTCCACTTTTCTACATTATGTCCATTTATTTCAGTCTGTGTCATCAAAAAGAAAACATATAGTGCTGTGATGGCAGAAGCAAAAGTCATGGGTAACGTGGTCCCTGCCCTATATGCACTCAGTCTCCCTGGAGAGCCATATAACTGAACTTTAAAACATGTTTTGATATGTGTTTTTTTATTCCAGTCCCAGATCTCAAACCTTTCATCCCTGTGTCTTTGCTGCCTGAGCCACAGGGGGCCACATACATGAACTTGCATGGTCCTCCCAGCAACTCTGATGATTCTGGCAGAATCATCAGTATTTTTGAGATGAGGAAACCAAAGCTTTATGCTACCTGCCCACGGTCACACGGGAATATGGGAGAGCAGCATGTCCCCGGCTTGGCACCTGTATTCACTATTCTCACTGGTTTGAGTTGGTATCTCATTTGGTTTTAATTTGCATTTTTCTGATGGTGAGTGATGTGGAACATTTTTTCATGTGTCAGTAAGCCAGAACATGTGATGACTTTTAAATATCATATTTCAATCAAACAACAGAAACATGGAAGCAAAGGGTAAAGAAACCACACCTGAATTTTAATGCTTTTAGTAGTTTCAGCCTTCTACTGTTGTCTTCACCAGTGGCCTAAAGAACAAAACAGATACAGCTATTTATTTATCCAACTTGCTCTTCAAAGGTCTGCCTGACAACCAAGACTGGAAGCTGTTGGAACTGCTTTGCTGTTCTCACCATACTCTGTCACAAAGAATGGTCTTATCTTTCTTACAGGTCAAGTTCTCCTTTCAATTCTATACAGACAGGTGTTTCTTAATGATGGGGACACCTACTGAGAAACACAGTGTTAGGCGACTTTGCAGGTGTGCACTCGCCATGGAGTATAATTGCATAAACCTAGATGGTGCAGCCTCCTAGGCTGCATGACGTAGCTGTTCGGACCACCACTGTATGTGTGGTTTGTTCGTGAAAAGCTGTCAGGAGATGCACACCTGTAGCTCCAGAAGAAAGAACGCAGCGTCCGAGCTGCTGCTCTGCTGTGTTGATCCGGCGGAGGCTGAGCAATCACTGGACTCTGTCCCATGAAAGTTGATTACTTTCCCCCAGGTGATGTTCTTGAAGTTCAGGTACATGTCCCTGGTGTAACCAGCAGGGATTTAGGGGACAAGGGTGGCATTCTGTTAAGCAAAGTTCATGGCACTAAAGGAAATCTGTTCTCTTGATGGTTCTTTAAAAATAGAAGTGACAAGTATTAAAGGAGCCAAGTGTCACATTTATTAATCATGCTATGAGGTTCAATTATAAATTACTCTATCTACATACTCTCATCATGCACTTGCAAAAATAACAAACTCTTAGAGCAAAATTCAAGGAACTATGAATGCTGAAGTACAATTAGCTAGCTCTATCTGCAATCGCTACCTGTACTTAATTACCTTTTAATCAGCCTGGCTTTCCATAAGTTCCCAGAAGAACGGGGCATTCAAGTTTATCCTTACCTTATTTAAACAAAGGACATTCACCCAATGCAAATGCCTTGTGGCTACAGAACAACATCAAAAGCCATTTAGGTTGAATTCTATTTAACCATCTTCCTATTTAAAAGAAGAAGAAAAAAGAATCTGTTTCCAACATAACGGAATTTCTATTGCTTTCCAGTTAGTTCTTTTGTTTACTTCGTTTCTGTTTTCAAAGGAGAGAAAGGGGTCATGCTGTGGATGATCCCTCTGTTATGAGCAGAAATCCTTTACTTACTGATAGAAATGTGTAGTTTCCTTGCAGGGAGGAACTGCCTTGCTCAGCAAACTCCCTCTGGTTGCATCTCTGGGAATCAGCTCACAGTTAACTAGACAGCCGCTCCCCACTTATTTCTGTCCTCATGACTTGACATTTGACATAACTTCTTTTAAAGAAAGGTGGAGTAAGTCATTCTAACCCTATTCTAGAATTCTAGAATCTATTTTAAATTTCTTTCATTTACCAACGGTGAAAGATGGAATTCCAGGATATTTGCAGGGTAAATTATAAACATATATATTTGTATCATACATATATAGAGATCTATATCTATATAGATATATCTATCTCTATCTACCTATTTTTCTTTCCCTCTATACAGAGAGAGAGAGAGAGAGAGAGAGAGAGAGAGAGAGAGAGAGAGAGAGAGAGAGAGAGAGAACTATTAAAAGATGGGTGTTACAAAAATGAACGTGCCTGCTGGTGTAGTGGTTTGGTCCACCACCTCCAGCTAGGTGCAGTCCACATGCATCCCAAGGATCCAGGTTTGTATCCCAGAAACAGGGAACAACCAAGATGAACAACTAACTAAAATAAAGCATTTCTTCTTATTCCTCTCTTCTTCTTGCCTGCCTACTTGCCTTCATTCTTGCTGTCACCTTTCCTTTAACAAAAGAAAGAAAGAAAATTAGCAAAGAAGTGAGAAATGGTTTAAGGGCACCAACTCTGCACCACAGTTGCTGCTCACACCTGGGTGTTTTGCTGATGAAAGTTTTGCTGGAACAAATCCATCTCAGGAAGGCTTAATTCTGTCTACAGTGAAGGCCTACGCAAAGTCAGCAAACCCTCGGGGATTTTCTCCCGAATAGGTCTCTTTGCTGTCCAGTAAATGAGCACATTACAAAAATGAAGCATTCTCTCTTCCGGCTTCCACAAAGAAATTTGAGTTACAGAAGAAAACGGTCCGGTTGTGGGTCTGTCAGTTTTGCAGAACCTGAGAGAAGAAGAACTTCAGTGGTAAAGAACCACGTTCCTTCCTCCCAAATAGAGCCCCTCAAGAACACCAGAAATGCCTCCCTTTCAGAAACAGCCCACACAGCACCCCTCCTTCACCAGCAGACCAGCCCTGGTTGCAGGGAGCCCCCACCCCTCTGGGACCATTTACCCCATCAGGTGCTGACACCACCGAAGGGCCCGGGCCCAAGAGAAAGCTTTTGCAGAGATGAGTCACTGCTTGGCTATGCCCAGCACCTGTCCCTACCTGCCCACTGGGGCCTAATAAACCCAGTTATGAAGAGAAAACTGAGTGCTTTTCTCTTCCACACACCCACACCTCCCAACCAGCTGTAGGATGGTACTAGACCCTCAGAGAGTGCCTTCCTTAAATTATTTTGAAGGAACATTGCATCATAATACTGTCTAGATTTAAGGTGTGTGTCATTGTAAATCAACATCTGTGTATAATACATTACATTTACTGCCAACACTCCGATTCTCTCCTTCGCAAGCACGTTTTCTCACAGGTGCACCCAGATTCCAGGCCTCAGGACTCTCTGCCAATAGTCTCTCTCCCTCCCCGATGAAGAACCAACTCCCCATGACTTCGCACCTTTATTTTTTTCTAGACAGACATGTGTGTTCTTAGTTATTCAGCCCTTCTCATCATTGTAGTACTTCAATGGAGCAATTTTATTTGTACACAAATACCTTCCCCGAGGACTAGGTTATCACCCTCAGCAGACGGTGTGGTAGCCGGGAGCCAAGGCCCAGCCTCCAGGCCCCACCATCCCAGTCTTTGGCAAGTCTGTTCCACCTCAGCACAGACTGCGCCCCGCTGCTCCGCTCTGGGTGCATCCTTCTCAGGTGCTGAGGTCTTTACGGCCCGTGATGCTTTTGCCTGATTATTTCAGGCCTTGGAAGAGTTCATTTTTGAGACTGTGGCTTTAAATACCAGGAAGTGCTCGTGTTGCTGGGAAGGAGCTGGGTCTGCGTGCTCATCCATGCCAATGTGGAGGAGAAGGACTGAGGCGCTTACTAAGGTTGCCTGCTGAAGACCAAGGACCTGTCCTCAGTGCTCCCGTCAATGAGGCCTGTGAGGGCAGCTCTTTGGATGCAGCAAAGGCAGTTTTTCAGACATTGAAATGATCATTCTCTGAACCTAACAGCACCACTCATTGGAAAGGGGGTGTTAGGGACTGAGTGTATCCCTTCAAAATTCATAGGCTGAAATCTAATGCATATTGTGATGGTGCTGAGGTGGGAGTGGGGGTGAGAAGGTCATGAGCACAGAGCCCTCATGAAGGGCCATTAGTGTTTTTAGATGAAGCCAGGGGGCCAGTTCACCTTTCTGCCATGGCATTCCCAAACCCCTGTGCCCGCCACTGTCCCTCTCACTGGAGTGGCCTCAGGACTGCCTGTAGGTCCGACTCCTGCTCTGGCTGGAACCGAAGGATCCAGGCTTGTTCCCGTTCTCTAATCCACAGCAGGACATGCCTGTTTGCCTGCCCACGGCCCCCTCCACCCTTCTTGCCACTCAGCTTGGGCCCAAGACTTTGGGTGACAGCAGAAGGCCATGTGTTTAAGCTCTCAATGGAGCACGTCTCACGTTGGCCTTAGTGGAATTCCCACAATTACCCTATATCCATACTCTGTGTTAAAACACAGACAGCAGCTACTCTCTGCTGGCTCCTGGCTGCTGTGCACAGGGTTGAGCCATCTGTTGGGCAGTTTGCCCGAGCCATGTCTGCTGCTGGCAGCCCGTGTTTATCTACAGGGGCCTCTGATACGAGGGGAGGTTTTGTCGGAGGCCAGAGAAACACAGAATGGGAATTAGACTTATGCCTCCTTCCCTGATTTTCCAAAATGCCTTTACAGATTCCTCGACCTCCTGACAGTTGCTGACTATCATGATTGTATTTTAAAGCATCAGATCAAGGTACAGCAGGCTGGAGACTAAGGAAAGGGTCCCTGGCAACTGTGGGCGGCCTGTGATTCTTTCCACAATCTCATGAACAAGGCAGGACAGGGCTGTCATTCTCACCAAGAGGTGACATGTCTTGTTGAAGGTGAAGGAACCAAGGCTTAGAATGTGCTTTCCCTGAGTTCCGTTCTCTACTCTTGATGTTCAGCCCACTGAGGACATGCACAATGATTTGCTGGCTTGAAACAAAATAGATGAGGGGCTCTGAGGTGGACTGCTTTCACTAGAATTCTCAGGCTATGCATTGAAATGTGGGAGCAGAGCCCTTGGACACAATCATCTCTCTGGGCTTAGCCAGGTAACCTTTGATGCTGCTGCTCTTATCAGACCTCCACAGGTTTCTCTCTATGGAACTATCTGGAAATGTGAGGAAAGCTCGAGGCACTCCTGGGGTGGAAGATGACCAGGATGTGCCTGTCTTCTGTGCCACGGCTGCAGGGAACTGAAGCTGTGGCTTAGAGAATCACTACCCACCATGTCCCTATTCCCTGCATCTTGTCATCTTCATCACAGTTGCTAACTTTCTACGAAAAGAAGTAAAAATATAAGCTTATTCTTAAGCTTTACATCCTATGGCTTCCTCTAAACAAAGTAAAGGAAGAGTAATAACCAAAGAAAGACTCAGAGGGGAGAGAAATGAAGGGGAGAGACCTGGAGACACGGTAAGTTAAACCTTAGAATATCCACACCAATTGCCCAGAGAACCTGCAGAACCCAATGCTAAGGCTCAAAGGAGGGCGCCCAGAGCTGGAGTCTTGGGATTCCTTCCCAAAACACACTAGTACATACACAAGAGTGGTGCTCACATTTCGTCTAGAATTGTAGAGTCCACAGCACAATGGATTGTGTCCTTCCATTTTGGGTCTTTCTGTGTTCTATAAAGTTTAAAAAGCGTTGCTGGCTGTGTCTAAAACGGGGCACATTTGACAGTTTTAATTAAGCGATTACATTTCTTAAAGTGAAAAGTTGATGATACCATCTTGGTCTGAAAGTCACATTCACATTATGGAAAAGACCATTTGTTAGACAGTCTTCCTGGGTCAGAGATTTTATCTTGGGCATATGTGTACTAGAAGAGGCAGCGCCTTTTGAAATATTATTATTATCTTCATCTACACTTTATTCACAATCGACTAGGAGTAAGCATTAATGAGAAGGCCATGTCCTTACAGGAAATAAAAAAGAATTTTTCTTCACATTCTTTTTATAAGAAGTCAGCACTTTGGACATAATGTTCACTTCCATTGAAGAAGATGTTTTCAGGTGTAGAAATAATTTTTCAGACAAGTAGTTGATGTTCTAAACCCAAGAACCTGTTTCAACACTGACAAATTCCAGTGTGGAGAGAATTTTACCTACATGGTAATCTTGGAGTCAATTTTATGAATGGATTGGTCGATTTAAAAATCACAAAATCAGATGATATTCTACAGTCAACTGTCTCTGATTTCTAATATCTGCCCCCAAAATAATATGCACATTAATTTATCTAAAACAGAAGTCATTATCTCCAGATTTTTATGTTGGTGTGTATGACTGTGGGTGAAGAATTTGTAGTCACAAGTCCAAATTTTTGTCACTGCTTACTAACTTTCCAAACTCATACAATTCACTGAAACTCACTAAATCACAATTTCCTCATCTTTAAAATGAAAATATTGGTGCTCCCTGGTGGAGCAGCAGTTAGGTCAATCGCCTCTGAAGGAGCCAGGTCACATACCCCTGGGTTCTAGTCCCGGGTCCAGCAAGAAACAACCAGAGTGAATAACTAAAAAATGAAAAATAAAATAAAGTGCTTCTCTCTCTCCATGCCTACCTGCCTGCTTGCCTTCATTCCTGCCTGCAACTTTCCTTAAAAAAAAGGAGTGGGGCGGGGGAGAATATGAATGCTACATTCTTCAAAGAGTTGTGAGGATTAAAGAGCTGCTAGACACATGGTTGTTATTACAAAGCTGGAAAAATCTTATCAAATATTCTTGTTTTTCAAACTGAGTAGATTACTTGAAGAATGAAGTTTTTAGGTTCATCAATTGAAAAAAATTTAGAAAATGAAATACTCTTGTTATAAATGACATAAATTAATGATATTCTTCTTGTGTACTTCCATAACCTTGGATTTGTATCTGGCTTCTAGCCTGTAGAAAATTTGTTTGATTAAAAAATGGACTTTTGGTCCATTTTGGTGGCCTAGCGGTCTAGCACACCTGGGAGCAGTCCCACATACAACCCAAGGTCCCAGGTTCAAAACCCGGGGCCGGGGGAACAGCAAATGTGAACAGCTAAATAAAATAAATAAAACTTCCTCCTTATGTCTCTTCCTACCTGGCCTGCCTATTACCTTCCTTCCTGCCTATACCTTTCTCCTTAAAAAAAATGATTAAAAATATAGATTTTTCAGAAAAGTTTTAGTTAAAGAAAAAGTAAGGAGAGAGTAAAGAGAATGCCTACATTAATTCCACCCAGTTTCCGCCTATGGCTAACATCTTACACTGCTACAGTATGTTTGATATAATTAATGAACCAATATAGACACATTGTTATTAGCTGAAGTTCATTCCAGTGATCTTAGTTTTTGTTTCATGCCCCTTTTCTGTTCTGGGATCTGTCTAGGATGCCGCATCACAGTTAGTCTTCATGCTTCTTTAGGGATATCTTGACTGTGACAGTGAATTTGTGACAGAATCCTCTTTCCACCATTCATCATATGTTTGCTTAATGGCTCATCTCCAACATGCTTGTGCAGAGCCTCAGGGCAGCTAACTTGCAGGCCCATGGGAACCAGCGATCAGCTGGGGTTTAGTCTTCTGGGCGCTTCCACCATTGGTCTTCCAGCCTCTGCTCACTTCCAGTTGTAGCTCTTCCCCACCTACTCCAGTGAGTTTGGGCATTGTTATTTCTCAATCAATAAACAACTGATACTGTGTCAATAATAAAAGAATTTCCTACGATTAAATACATACATCCGTGTGTATATAGATACAGACACATATCTCTTGCTTGTAAAAAAAAAGTAAGTTATAGAAAATGATGAATGATGAAGTGTTAAATAAATCTGAGATGTAATATAAATTGTCGCCAAGAAACTTTCCATACCCCATAGATTCGGGGGATCTTTTTTTATCAGACTCATCCAACATTGTCTGTGCACCTATCAATGGTGACTCGTCTCAGCTCCTGCTCTCTGGGAAAATTTCTCCTTTCTACTAGTGCTTTTGAATCCATATTAGTTTCTCCCCAGAAAGAAGCTTTAGATTCTTGAACTGCAAACTAAACCTTTAACCCAGACTGAGCAAGACATCTCAATTTGTTGAATCTCTGATTGAATCCTCTCCATCTGTGTATGTGTATCATCTGGTTTTGTTTGTTTGTTTGTTTGTTTTTAAGGAAAGGTGCAGGTAGAAAGGAAGGTGAGTCAGCAGGGAGGAAAAGAGAGGAGGAGGAGAACTTTATTTAGTTGCTTATCCTGGTTGTCCCCCGGCCCCCAATCTCTACATATGTGAGTGTGTGTGACAGCAGCCAGCAGACTTACCTGCTAAGGCACCAGGGCACCCCAGTATTGCTCTTTTAATCCACAAATTAAGCTAAATTCCCCTCCTTCGCTGTCTGTATCGATACCTGTGCCCATAGCATAGCTGTGCACACCTGATGTAAATCTTACTGAACTCCAAACGGTAAGAGGTTCTTGTCTAAACTAAAATTTATCTTGGGGATTTAGGGCATAGATCATGGCAATGAGAAGGTCAGATTTCAGGAATTTTTAGTTCCTAACAGCTTAAACAGAAGAGATACATAAATAAACCGATTTAAAAATGTCATCCTTGACACACCAGCTTTTTTCTTGAAAAAACAGGAAATTCAAGGTTAAAGAAAGGTATTTTTCTCATCTTCACTTTATTTTATTAAACATAACCAAAACAAAGCAAAACAAATGATAGAAAATAATAAAAAATCAAACAATAACAATAAGAAGTAAATCCCCTCTGCCCCAAATAAAGATGTTCTTGATAGCTCCTGCATTTCTAAGATGTAAACTAGGCAGGACAGACACAAGTTGACAGCCACCGCCATCATTTAATCGGGGATTTCTGAGGCAGTTTTAATGAAGTGGCAATTTTGCAGACAATGCAAATGCAAAGACACGAAGGAGATGTGGGCACAAACATGCCACACACAGAAAACAGCATCTGGCAGTTCCTTTGGAGGCGTCCTGTGCCAGCTTTTCACTTAGATAAGAAAAGAGTCTCCTTTTCCCTAGCAATCTTCTTAAATGCTTTAATTTGACACTCTCCGAATGTGATACTTAAGTTGTAGTAAATCACATTTAATTGCAGCAGTCTGCTTACTATTATTTCACCCTGGCTTCTCTGTCTCTCTAAAGTCTCAAAGACCCCATGCAAAATAGAATTTCCTTTCATCGAAGTGCTTCCATATGTAATACCTCTGTGCCCATCCAAGTCAATGGTTTTCACTGATGCTGAAGCTGTAGCCGTCATGTTAAAAGGTCAAGGGAAGCTAAAAATTACAACTCAGCTCTAAGAGCTCAGCATTTGTCTGTGTTTTTCTCACTTACAGCAACTTCCTTGAGAGTCTAGATCTTGTCGGAGCCACTGTGTATGTGTGGCGCCTGTTTTTCACCCACAGTGACGTCTGAGTAATGAATTCTTGGACTGCCTACTAGCCCTGAGGCGCTGGGTTACAGAAAGAGAAGATATGGATCCTGCCCTCCAGACACGGGCTCCCTGATCACAGGTGGGGTCCTCTTTACTGAAAGGCTCTGTGCTGGTTGCTCATGGGTCCTCTTCCTCACAGTGATGCCACAATATGGGAAGAGGAGACAAGACTGAGGTTCAGAGGAGTTAATGCATTTTTATTTTTATTGTTTTGCCCTCGCTGGTCACAAGTCTTCAGCCTGAGTCCACAGCTTTCATAGCCTGTGCCTTAGTGGCCTGAGCCAGAGAAGGAGGTATGAATTTGTATTGATTTCACAGCTAGTGAGTGGTCAAGTTAGAATTGAAAGCTGGGTCTCTCTAAAACAGGACAGGGGTTCCACGGAGATGCAGAGAAGAAAACAGAAGTCACTATGAATGGAGCTGGAAGAGTTGGTCAAGCAGAGTAGGTATCAGAAACAAGAAATCAAAATATTTTATTTATAATGATTAAGACTAGAAGGAGACTTTGAAGTTATCTGGATCAACTTTCTGACCTAGAAAGAATGGCCAAAGGTCACTGAGACCACCTTGGAACATCTCCAGGGATGGGGCAAAATCTGGTGACATCATCTGTTCCATGAGAAACTAGTCAAAACTATTTATTAAAGAGTAGGTAGGAAGCGCTTGGATCTCCATGCATGGAAGTGTATAAAACTCAGCAATGGCATAGAGAAATAAGAGATTCTAGATGGTACCAATCAAATTGAATATGGCATGATGAGTCAGCAAGGCCAGAAGAAAGACTGAGGATGTCTGCATGGAAAAAAGGAGTGGATGTGGAATTTGATTTGAGGAAGGAAAGTAAGAGGATCCTAGAAATAATGTCAAATTGAGACTTTCCATTTCTGTGGATCAATATTAGATTTTTGAGGAAGAGGTGCCAGCTGGCCCATAAAATTCAGAACACCAATATCCTGAGAGTAGCATATAAATAGTGGTTGACGACATCCACCAGGGGAGATGGCTGGACGGTCATATACGGTGTGAGTCAGTAGGCTTGGACTCACTTTCTAATCTCCGGTTCTGAATATCCTCATTGGTATAATGAGGGATTTATATATCTTGATAATAGTGGATTTTAATTATTTGATGCAAGAAATTACCATTATTTCTTTCCACAAATCTGCTGTAGCTGTTTCAAGTCTTCACCCTCCTGGATGGAGAAGCATTCTCCTTTAACTATATTTTTCTGGGAGTCTCTGGGTCTCATCTGATTTAGAACATTCAGGTAAGGATGCCCTGGTCTGCTGAACACTGGTTCCTTTCATAGGTCCAAGGTGCCACTTTGAAGAAGCAACACTGCCATTCCCCAGCCAAGGTTGGAGATAGGGTCTTGAAAAACATGTGGATCTGGGATTGAGGGGTCACTGGGTACTCCATTTGAGGTTCGGCTACCCTCCAGAAAATGGCAGGGAGAGGGGTTTGCTCTCTGCTATTCATAGAATTGTGTTCCTATCTTGAGAATCAATGGAAGCCTCTTTCTTCTTCCATGAGGTCCATTTGCACCTTACCCAACTTTTGATTTCTCCCTCCCCACCATACACTGAATCCATTGTCACCATATGCTCAACTTTTCTACTCCATGAATTTTAGGTGAAGGATGTCTTCTGGGTGGATAAATTTTTCTTCCTTTGAACATGTGTCATTTTATCTTTATGTGCTGAGCATGATTTTGTAAAATATTTGAGGCCAAAGGTAATGTTACCTTCCTCCAGAGATGATCTGATTCGCTTTTGCAAGGGATCTTGGGAAGCTAGCAATTTGCAATTATATTGATTCAAGGACCAGGCTGTTTACAAAGTAGCATAGAAATAGGTAAATATTTTAGCTACGCCTGGTGGCTCAGGTGCTAAGCCAGCAGCTGGGGTACAGACCATGCAAAGCCCAAAACTCAGGTTTGGGACCTGGAGCAGAGTGGGAACAACCAAATAAAAACAAATAAATAAAAGCCCTTCCTTCCTTCCTTCCTTCCTTCCTTCCTTCCTTCCTTCCTTTCTTCCTTCCTTCCTTCCTTCCTTCCAAAATGCTTCTTCCTCCTCTCTTTAAAAAATTATCTTAGCAATTGATATAGCTGTACAGGTGTTTCCCAAATGAATCCAGCCTTGAATGTCCCCAATATTCAGAAAGGCTATGTTCCTGTTATATGTCTACATAACAGGTTTTCCCTAAATTTAGGATTTAAAACCACAGTAAATTCTTTTCTCTGATGGTTTCCAGGAGTCAGGAGTTCAGAAGCAGCTCAGCTGGGTAGTTCAAACTCAAGGTCTCTCATGATGCAGTTAGTTGTCCTCTGGGCTGGGAGCCCCACTTCCAAGGGGGTTCACTTGCAGCTGGCAAGGTGGTAAGTCGGTGCAGCAGGACTCGGCTCTTCACCAAGTGCATCTTTGCAGGAGAGCCTGAGTCCTCACAGTAGTGGCTGGCTTCCCCGGAGGAGAGTACAGCGAAGAGGTCAGCGCACGTTGTGAGCTAGTCTCGGAATTCACACAGCACCCCTTCCACAGTGTTCTGCTGGTTGCCCAGTGCTGCTCCAGTATGCGAGGGGGCACAAAGACCAGGACAGTGATATCAGGGCAGCAGGGACCACTGTGGGTTGGCATGGAGAATGACCACCACGTGCAGATAAGAGGACTCAGTTCCAGGTCTCCTTGATGGCAAAGTCCTTGGACTTCATCGTGCTGCCTCCCCAGTCTGTTTGAATGTGGGATTCCCAAACGAATGTCATCTTGAGCTTGCAACAGTATCAATAAAACGATAATACTGAGAATGTCAAGAGAGTAGCCTGGATCTTTCGCTGTGATAGAATGTGCGAGAAATGGAGGCAAGGGCAGAGCACAGGTCAAGGTTGGAAGGTCAGTGACTGCCCCCTACTGGACATTTTGCTGTCTGCTGTCCTTGATGTCAGCTCTCAGAAAGTCTTCAGGGTGCCGTCTCCCTGCCCTCGTTTATACCTTCAACAACCTCCCACATAGCTTCTGTTTGGATTTTCTTAGCTAGTGCCCGGCTGTCTGAATGAAAACTAACTTGTTCTTGTTCCAGAAAGTCTGAAACCTCCTGGATTCAACCAGAGCCTCAAGAAACTGTCCAATCCATGCCTGCAGGACAGAGTCTCAGCTGGGAACACAGCAACCAACAGCCTGGTGTTTTTCTCCTCATTTGTTCTATATCGATATTTAATAAGGGGCTCTTTGGTGGCATCTGTCTGAAATGGAAGCCCTGTGGTTTGCTTGCATGGGAAGGAAACATTGACTCCCTGTGGTGAGTCATAGGGACACTGTTCGAAACTCTAGTGACAATGACCTGACCACTGGGACCGCTTTTCACAGGTATCATTTCCAGTTTGAAAGGCAAGCCTGAAGTCAGTCTAGGAAAAGCAGCTGTTTCCTTGTAGGTCTTCGCTCTTCTTAGTTTTTCTTTTTCTTTTTCTTTTTCCATTCTTTCCATACTCCTTTATCCAGCCTCCTGTCATGTCTTCCTTTGTTACTGGGGTGTCACTGTTGATGCTTACGTCTCATCAATAAATAAGACCTTGAAAATGATGAGTAAGTGGACATGTTTATTTCTTTGTTTTTCTATCTTTTTGCACAAATATCTGACTTCATGCACAGTGTACCTCAGGAAAGCAGATGGGATAGGCTTCACCCTTTCTTTATGGAGGACAACAAAGCCCACGAGTCAGACGTGCTCGGATCCAGAGGGCACTGGCCCGCTGTCCCATGCCATGTCTTCCTCCCTTGCCTGGGCCTGGGCGACCAAAGACATTTTCTGAGCATTTGTGCTCATCCCTGCAAAGCTGTATGAGGAAAACAAAAAACAACTAACATAACTCATGTCGTGCTCTGAAGGGCTGGTGAGAACTCTCTTTTTAAATTACTTCCAATCTTTTTTTTTCTTTTTAATAAAAAGAATGGGTCAAACAGAGAGAATTACAGGAAACAATCTAAGTGCCAACCAGTTCTGCAGGAACTGACATGTTGCCATAGGCGCTTGAAGTCTGCCCATCTGTCTCTCGTGAGCGTGCTGTTACAGAAACCGCTAGTCCTCGCCTTCCTCATGCTGCCTCCTCCCTCCCGAGGCTGCCCACACCCCGAACGGTACCTCTCTCTGTTGTCTGCTGCCGTCACATGCCATCCTCTCTGCATTTGGAAGAAGTGGCGTGGATTGTTTCCTGCGCACATGCCCATGTCAGGCTCACTTCTGAATGGTGCCCAGGCAGCTTTGCTTTTCTGAGTATCTCACTCTGGTTGTGTGGCTCATCCAGCCAGATCCTGCGACAGCCCAGGACAGGAGCAGCTTGCACTACAGCACTGTTGCTCCCTGGGAGGCAGACAGGCAGGGGACTAAGGGTCTCCGTGGACTAAATGGGCCACAGTCCAAGTGGGTTCTAAGAGCCAATGACATCCCAAGACAGATGGAACTGAAGCCCAGCCAATTTGCAGAGGGAAACCGGCCCAGAGAAGAGACTGCTTTTCTTAGGGTCACACTTCCACAGACGTAGGCAGAGCAGGGAGCAGCTCTAGGCTACATTTCGCACTAACCACATTACCTTTATTCAGTCTAATCCTTCACCCAGCAAACACCAGGCCAAGGATTTAGTGATTTTCTTACCTCTATTCACCCAAGGGAAATAGCGACAAATCTTAAAGGCTCATGGCTTGAGACCCCGTCCTCAATACCGGGGACCTACATGCGCCGCCCCTTAGCACCCCCAGCCCCAGCCCCAGGAGACAGCACCAATTCCAGGCTGACAGGCGGCTGAAAACAAACAAAAAACCCAAAACTTTTCCTGGAGCGCCCTCTGGTGGTCAGCTGGATAGCAGCCACCCTAATTCACGCTGAGAGCCTTCGGCCCGGGGCCTTCTTCTCCTGCTCCTGTTGGGACGAATGCACTCTGGTGTCACACTGGACAGCCATTTACTACATCCCTGGAGTAACGGACTCCTGACCGACACTGTGTCTGTGTGTTAGTCACACGGTGACTGGAGCTAGAGGAGCCCGACGGAGGCCTTGCCGGTGGCCCTCAGGAATTTAGCTTATTGGGTGAGACAGGCACACGGGCTGCAGGACAGCCAGACCCCGGTGGCCCAAGACAGGACGACAGTGAGCAGAGGACTGGGCGTACAGAGACGTGTGACAGGAGGCCAGGGAGTCTTTTCGGGGAAGCCAGAGTCTGAGCTCTCAGGGAGAAGCAGGATTTCTGAAGTGGGGGCAAGCACAGGACTTGAGCTGTTTCCTGTCTTTTCCGAGCCATGCTCTTTCCCTCCCTCCTTCCTCACCACGATGACAATGCACGTGGGCAAGAGGAGTTGGAACAGACAGGTGTCCTTGGGGCACAGTGTTGACAGAGGGCACTTGACGTATTCCCCTGGATGGGAGGGGTTAGCTGCATGTCTTCTATGAGGCCTAAGGATGTTTTCTCGATAGGGTTCCGGGGAGCAACTGAGCGTCAGGGAGCCGGAGGGTGGCAGGGTGCAAGGTGTCTGCGAAGACTTGTAAACAAACGTGGCTTCTGTGACAGGTGCCAGTTCTCTTGGGGCCGTAGTTCATGCCTCCTGGACACAGCCCTGCAGGCAGGAACTGCCCTTTCTGCCCTCAGTCTGCCAGGAGGTTTTAGAGTGTCTGCAGCCGCAGGTGACTGGGGAAGCTGAGCCTGAGTCTCATGCAGAGACTGAACTCGAGGCCCTTAGGCTCTTGCGGAAAGGCGACTGGCAGTGGAACACAGGTGTGGTCCTGGGTCCCTTTGGCTTTAGCTGAATCTACCAGCAGAGGGGCCTTTAAGCAAGCCCTGTTCCCTCCCAGACTTGGGCGCCTCTGAAAGACACGCCACCCGCTCCCTGTCACCAAAACAGTTTGGTCTTCCAGCTGGTTTTCAGTTGTGAAGATGGGGTGTGCTGGAGAGTGGCATTCTCTGAGGACTCTGCAGTGAGCCTTTGGAGTGCTGAGCCCCAGGCCAACTGGTTCCTATAACAGAAAAATCAGTGGTAACACCAGTAACGCCACCCACTGATCACTCGCTGCATGCCAGGCACTCCGCTAAGCCCTTTCAATGCACAAGCTCTTTTGATCGCAACACTCGACCTATGACATAGGAATATGGTGCCCACTTTGCAGATGAGGAGGCTGACAAAGGTGAAGTGACTTGTCCGAGAAAGTCCCAGGACAGCGACTTGATCCCTTTAACTGCAGAGTTCCAGCCCTCGGCCCCTGTGGCAGTGATGCTTAAAGGTTACACCCTGACCGCCTGCAGGAGAGCCCATCACAAAAGCACAACCCCCCCCACCCCCTTTCAGGGTGTCCAGGGCCAGGAGCCCACACGTTGAGCGCCCCTCCCTCCAGAATGGGGCTTTGCGACATAGCAGGTAGATGGCTGCATCCATGTCTGTCCCCTGCCACCTGCTCTTCTGTGATGAGATTGACAATCTCCCCTGAGAGGTCTAAGTTCCCTCCTGTAGGATGAGGATGAGGAAGGACAGGTCTGTGGTTGCTCCGAAGGGCTGTGGAGGGGAGGCTACGCGCTTCTGGGTTTGTTTGCTTCAGAGACAGACGCGCTTCTGTTCCTCTCTGTGACTGCGCGCACCTCTGAAACGCAGCCATCGTGTCATGCAGGAGCCCAGACTGCACCGAAAGACACGTGTGGTTGTGCAGCTAAGGCCCCAGCTGAGATTTCGCCAGCTTCACCCACCAGACACACGGGTCCTTGAGCCCAGCCTTGGAGAGAAACGCTGTCCATTCCTATTGGGCTTCCTGATCCACATAAATGTAAACACATGACAGTTGCAGTTGAAACTTGGCTCACAGTTGGTCACTAAGCCTGCACCCACGTTTGAGAGCAGTGTGGAGGTGCCACCGCAATGCCCCAGGGCCGTGGGAGATACCTCACCGAGGTCTGCAGGAGCCCCTTGGCCCAGGCTAAGCTCTGTATGCGTCCATATGCACAGCCTGCCAGGCCGCGTGTCCATCCCACTGACTCCCACTAGGCCACACCTCTCAGGGTGGCTAGTGCCCCAGCTTGCAAAGATCAGAAAAGAACTAAGATCCAACATCAGTGAGGTGACTGGAGCGCACAGGTGAGTTCCGTTTACTCCAAGGACCTGGTGTGGGGCGGGGAGCTGCAGAGAAGGCTGAAGCCGAAAGTGTTCTGTAAGAAATGCCCTTCCCTCCCCTTCAGACAACTCGTTTGTCCAGGGAACAAATCAAATAATTGGCATCTAGTTTGTTTATGAAAGGGACAGAGTATAGTCATGTGTTGCTTAAGACAGGGTATGTTCTGAGAAACCTGTCATTAGGCAATTTCATTGTTGTGCTAACATGATAGATTATAAGAACACAACTCTACCTGGAATAACCTACTGTACACGTGGACTATACGTGATAGCCCTCTGGCTCCACTGTCATGAGTGAGGTCTGTCAGTGACCAAAACCACCAATCTGCCATGACTGTATCACAGAGGGCTCTTGGAAGCCAGTGGTCCTGATCTCGTCTTGGTTCCAGCTCTCTATAGCTGGGTCAGCATGGAGACGTCATTTTCTCTCTAAATCTCAGCTTCCTCACTGACTGAATGGAGGTGCCATAGAGCCATTAATCTGGGTGACTATAAAGATTGAGCAAGATAATCCCTACAAATCCTTAACACAGGACCTCAGCAAGTGGGTGCTGTTGTTGAAAAGAATAGGTGCTCCCAAATTATTTGAAATATCTTCCTTAAATCTATTAGGATCAGGTGCGCCTGGTGGAGCAGCGGTTAAGTCAATCGCATCTGGAGGATTACAGACCACATACCCCTGGGTTCGAGCCCCAGGTCTGGGGGAAACAACCAGTGTGAGCAACTAAATTAAAAAAAAAAAATGTTTCTTCCTCCTGTCTTCCTGATTGCCTACTTGCCTTCATTTCTGCCTGTAACTTTCCTTAAGAAAAATATATTAGGATCAATTAGGATTACTGAAATGCACAATCCTGAACAAAACTAATTGTTCAACATAAGAATTATAGGACATTAGTAAGACCAAAGTGCAGGTCCTTAATTTTCAGCACACATGGGTGTTTTAGTTTGCTCAGGCTGCTATGACAAAATATCATAGCCTAGAATCTTAAGCAATAGGGATTTTTCCCACAGTTCCAGAAGCTGGGAAATTCAAGACTATGGCTCGGTAGTGTTGTTTCTGGTGAGGATGCTTTTTCTGGCTTGTGGTCCCCTATGTGCTATTTGCTCATGTGGTGGAGCCAGAGTCAGCTCTCTGCTGTCTTTTCCTATAAAGACTCTCATTCCATTATGAGTGCCTCACTCTCATAACCTCCTCCAAATGTAATTATCTTCCAAAGGCCTCAACTCCAAATAAAAAATATTGACTTCAGGGCTTCAGCACATGAAGTTGGTGAGGACACAGTTCCCCCCATCCCCAGTCCAAGCCTTGGCATCACCCCTCATGCCAGTAGCATCTTGGAAGTCAGTGATTTTATAGTTGGAATCTTTTGGATCTTCTTGAGGGGTGTGTCTGCAGAGAGAGTTGGCC